>JAKXYG010000618.1:627500-742500 GCA_025895645.1 Cardicola forsteri | reverse complement strand
AATTTTTAATTTAAATAATCCTATTTTGTGTCACATAATTTCAATCTTTACAACGTAATGGTTATTACATAAATTTAAAAACAACGCGTAGTAATAAATAACAATTAAAAACCCATTATTAATCGTTTTTGTAAAAATATTTATTACTTGTAGATATGCTAATAACCATTCATTAAATATTCATTTACTGAAAATTCCTCATTCAAGTAGTAACAACTAAATAAACAAATGAAATGTGTAATAAAAGAAACTATCTTATTCTTTAACATATCAAACATATTTGAAAACACATTAACAGATAACATCTTATAAAAATAATATTCATAAACAGAGTGATTAAAACCTATTATTAGTGCATTATTATCCCTACTAATACTTCTCGAAAACCATTTTTATTATTTAACTAATTTAATGTTTATAAAATTCGGTTATTCGATTCAGAAAACATGTTTAACAAATAAAAAAAATAATTTAATTTAATTAAAAAATTAAAACATGTACATATATACCTTTAGCAAGCTCAAGTACACTATATCCTCGACCCCTTCTCGTTGGATCATTAGTAGCAATAGTTAAACATTTTATAAATGTCGATAATGTCTTTGTCCCTTTAATCTTTAACTCATCTTTTTCTGTTTCTGTATAAGCTAAAAACATATAACATGCCATCTATAAATAACGGTTAATTAATTTATATAGTTGTAAATATGTATATACCTCAATTTTGGACTGTTCAAAATTTGTATAAGGCTTAACTAAGTCTATGAGGTTCATTTCTTGCACTTTCTCTGTTATCTTTTCATCTTCATGACGTAAAGCATTATATACTCCGGCTATTGTATATTCTAAAAGTAATAATATGTTCTACAATTTAATAGACATACTAAAAAATCTTACTTTGTGAATGTTATCAGACTTAGCATTACTAAAAAGTGATAATGTGTGCATAACCTGTCGCATATACGACGAACACCTAATCATGCAACTTGCAAATACAACATTAGAATCCAAATAATTAAAAATAGAACATTGGAATTCCACTAATGTACTCAATATTTCATGGTTTTTTATAAAATTTATAGAAAAAATATCATCACTAAAAGCCAATTTTAATAAATCGTGAAATATTATTCCAAAAGACTTTGGTATAGGTTGTTTCGAAAGAATATTTACAGTAACATTAGACCGATAAAAATTAGCAAATTTATAGGGTGTTTCTATTGCATAAAAGCTTTTCAAAAAAGCGGTTGTTAAAGATTTAAATTTTTCTGATTCATATTCTTTTGTGTAAGCAAACTTAATTAATGAATTTACAATTTCAGAAGTTGCATCAATATTTGCTTTTAAAAATAATTCCATATCCCTCTTTGTATGTTTTTGTTCCCTTAAATTAGTATACATTATCGACGTATTCAAATAACCCAAGTGTAAATATATAATTATGTTGTTGCATTTAAACAAACAATAAAAACAAGCACGTGTTTTTAAAAAATTAAAATAATAAAACAAAAATATTTTTTTTACAAAAAAAAAATTTTTTAATTATTTATTATTAAAAACACACCGTATTGTATTGGTAAATATACATCCCAGTTACTATCCCAGTTACAAAACACGTTTAAAATTTAGTAAACTATTTAGTTTTTTAATATTTTGTAATTATTATTAATTAATTAATTAATTAATATAACTATATATTATCATTAATTTTTACTTCACATATAATAGTATTACTTTTTCATGATTTGTTAAGTGCATTAATCAGTTGGTTATGTTACTGGCTACAGGTTGGTACACCAGTTGAGTACATAATTTTTTTAATTCACGGTTTTTATGTATTTTAAATTATTTAAAAAATAATAAATAAAGAATACAGTAAAGGGGGGATTTGTAATAGAAAAAATGTAGAAATTAAATGACAAACAGAGATAGAGTATGACGGATAAATATTAAAAAATAATGGAAAGTAAGCAGAAATAATAAATATATATAAATAATAATAAAACATTTTTTGTATTACAATAAAAAACAACTTAATAATTTTTTAAAAACAAATAGAGAAAATATAATATACCGCCCCCATTTAACGTGCAGCGTGACGCGCACATCAACTCGCACCTGGTTTAGACACTTTTGTTTATAAAATTATTAAATGTAATATTGCTTAAAAAATAATTATATTAACATAACTCTTAATTTGTTTGTTTTTGGATAACATTTTTTATGTAAGATAAATAATTCAAAACTACATATCTTTTAATAACAAGTATTAGATTTAATACTCAACTAACGATAACTAACGATATAAACTTTGAATCTCTTTGTATTGATCAGCCCTTAAAAATAAACTTTGATCTGTTTTAGGCATTATAAAACTGAGTTGAGTTATAATTGAAAAAAACCGCCAGGTGGTAGACTATTAACTTCATACATGTAATTATACATATTATTAGAAAATAATTATGCAGAAAAAATTTTCTTTTAAATTATTTACACTAAAATTTTAATAAAATAGAGTAATAATTGGCCAATTAAATGTTCGGTACAAATTTCTTCGTTTAAATGTGGGCATTTATTTTTAAAATAATAATATTTTTTGTAAAAAAAACATGTATTTAATAATATTAATTAATTAATTAATTAATTTTATAAATTTATTAAGATTCAAAACAATTAAAATTTTTTACTTCAAAGTAATTTAAGTATTGCAGGTAGTTATTGTTTTTATTGTAGTAAATTTTTTTTTTCATATTATACAAAACAACTTTTTTTAAATGTAAAATTATTTTATTATTTTAAAAATGCTAAATAATGTATTTTATAGATAAAAATAAAAAAAATTATATGAATTTTTGGCTGATTAGCTACCTATTGCATCTCTTTCAATGAAACAGAAAATATAGACTTTTTGAAAACTATTATTTGTGCCACAAATAATATTTAAAAAGTGATATAAAAACTTAAAAACTCAAATAACCCTGACCCGAACGTCATTATGACAAACAATAAAATATGAGTGTCAACACTTCTATCCTTCATATTTGCCAAATTATTTCAAACTATTCAGACAAATAGAATTTACACAAATACCTGGAAGCAATCATATATTACACCCATTTTCAAAAAACGGAAATAAAACTGATATAGATAAATGTGGATTTAAAAACATTACTTCAACAACTTCCCACATTATTAAAAAAATAATTCAGTCTAAAATTTTAAATCACCTAATAAACAACAATTTATTCAATCCATCCTAATATTGATTTACTGAAAAAGTCCCCTTTCACGTGTTAGATTTATTTTTTTATTATTCTACAGAAAAAAGGGATTTAGCAAACTTAGTTGTCGTTCTTTACATTGACCTGTAATAAACATTTGACAGAGTATCCTATCCAAAAAATATCACGGTTAACCTACTACTTCTATGCTTAAAATCAGAAACCAAGTTTTAATGTCTCAAAAAATTGATAGCGAATAATATATATATATAATTTTATTATTATTTATAAAAAATATTTAAATTTAATATTTATCACAAAAATAAAAGAATAAAACTAGATTTTTGTATGATGTACATTTTTTCCTTACATAACGACAAGTATTTATGCACTCTGTTTAGAATGATTTTGTGATCAAACCTATAAATTTGTCGGTACTAGATTTTTGTATGATGTACATTTTTTCCTTACATAACGACAAGTATTTATGCACTCTGTTTAGAATGATTTTGTGATCAAACCTATAAATTTGTCGGTACTTTATATATATATATATATAGTTATCATATAAAACCACAAAAACTACTAAAACATAAGCAAACAACATATTAATTAACATTAGTGATTTAAAATTAATTGTGATTTTTTAATTGGTAAATGGGCTTGTTGACTGTAATCTTAAAATTTAATGTTTTTATTTTATGTTTAACATATTGACAGTGAAACGAGTTGAATTTAAATATTAATACTTATTAATAACTAATATATTTTAAAATAACTGAATAGCAAAGTAATACACTTAAAATTTTACAATGTATTGCAATTTTTAGAGTACATTAAAATGGGACGTTTGTATTTTTACATGGTGTTTAAATAATTTACATATATGCACCGATTGAATTAAAAACGTTATTAAAAGTTTATCGCTGTATAGTATGGAAGAGTTTATTAAACTCATTTTTTTCCATAACACACATGTTTATTTAATTAAAAATAAGATCGATTACACTTGCAATGGCATAAAGTGGGATTTTTTTAGAACATATACGTTTACATCATGGTATTAATCTTGGTCCTAATTACAATATTGTTATGCAAATTGTTTTATTAAAATTTAAAAAAGTAAAAGAACAAAATCATTATTTTATTTCTTATCTAAGCAAATTTTATAATTTATTAAAAAATAATGTTAAAAATTTAAAACTCATAGAAAATTCTAATAAATAATTTTAATTAATTTTAAAAACAATCATAAGTTATAAAGCGGATATACAGTGTTGACGCAGTAACTATTCTAAGGAACGATAAAAATTAAAAGTTTTAATGAATTTAATTAATTTCACAAAAAAAACGCATTTTTAAAAAGATTACTATAGTAAACATGCTATCTGGAAAATATTTAATAACAAATATAACAAATAATTAGATTTAAAAATTTTTAAATTTTGGTGCTATGATAAAAATAAATAGTTAAAACGCAAATATATAGAAACAGATATAGCAATATTAAAAACTCATTCCAAGTCTTTGTACAATATTGTGAAACAACTGTCAGATGCCATAATAAACACTAATATTCTAATTAATAAAAAATAGTTGTTTACTGTTAGTAAATAGCAAACCGTTATCTAAGCAGAAAATTTAAAAGAAATACTTAACTAGTTTATTTTAAAAACCCTTCTACATTTTGATAAAAATAAGTATAAATATAATAATAAAAATCTAGTATAATTATATAACCAAATAAATAAATATTATGCATTGTTTAATATTGTCACAGAAATACGTCAAGAACACATTTTTTCAAAGTTTTATTTCTGCTAGTAACCTATTTAACTATGATTCTGTTAATAAATAATCCGATTTCTAATATTAAATAAAATAAATTAATAGAATTAAATTTTGCGGATTATATTGGTCTTGTTTTAATTGTTATTTCAGTAACATACCAGAAATGATAAACGACACATTTATAGTTAATGTTAATTATAACTAAAACGCTTTAAAAATTTTAGTATATAAACAATTATTTTTAATTAAATAGTTTAAAGTTTTTATAATAATTAAATTTTTTATTAACAATTAATTGTAGTAATTGTAAATTAAATATAAATAATAGTTACTTGTTTGTTTGATGTAGTAAAATCGCGTTATTTTTTAATATTAACAAAGAAAATTTATATTTATATCTATTAATTTATATATTAACTATATATAAATTAATAAAATTAATTAAATGTAAATAACTAGTTTCAAAACCATTGATTTTAAATGTGTAATATTATATTAATTTTATTATCTTAAAAGATATAAATATATTACTTGTGTATTTTTAAAAATATTATAATAATTATTTTTGTAATATTAATAATAACAAATATATAAATAATTTGTTTATTTGTTTTACTTGTTTATATTGAAGAAAGAGAAACGTTAAAACAAAGCATTTTCTCCTACTTATGAACGACCTCGGTAAGTCTGATCCATATTTTATCTGCTTATATGCAATTGAGTATTGTTTATTTACATTGGCCTTTTGCTTAATTAGGTGTAATCATTGAATGTGTCACTTATGTTATCCAATGCATCAATTTCGAGAATTACCAATTGTGACACATACGGGCTATTCGAAACACATGTCCTGTTCTCTTGCAGAATCGCCAATAGGCTCAAACTATGGAAAATACAATTATCGTTCTGGAATGACTGTTAATTCTGACGCTTATATATCGCAAAACAATTATCATAATCATGGACATCCAAACCAGCATAATATTATGCAACCCAATTCACAAATGCATCATGTTCATTCCGAGCCAGCCCATCTAGTGCACTTAAACACATTACAAGATAATTCTCAAATGCGTGTTTGGGATGTTTGGGCCCACAATTTTTGCGATGGCATGCGCTTGATTCGACGATTGGTGAGGGATTGTCGATATGTTGCAGTAGATACGGAATTTCCCGGAGTAGTCGCCAAAGTATTTGGTGAATATGCCAATAGCTTCGAGCAAGCTTATCATAATATAAAAGTTAATATCGATATGTTGAAACCAATACAAATTGGATTTAGTTTTTTTGATGAAAAAGGAAATACAAGCAACGCAATATCAACTGTTCAATTTAATATTAAATGGAATGTAGATAATGAGATGCATGCAGCTGATTCAATTCAGTTACTAGAGGTATCTGGTATAGATTTCGAAAAATTAAAACGAACGGGCATTGAACTGAATGATTTCGCCGAGGCTTTTTTGACATGTGGTTTACCTTTGAATGATAAAATAACATGGATTGGTTTTCACAGGTAACATTTGTAAAAGTTTTTAAATAAAATTTTAGTGCCTATGATTTTGCCTATTTGATGAAGATATGTACTGATTGGATGCGCATGCCAGATAATTTTTTAGAATTCCAAAAATTGCTGTCAATTTTCTTTCCAAAAATAGTGGATTTGAAAGCTGTGATGAATGAACACAAATTCCCTAAAAGTGGTCTTCAGGAATTAGCGGATATAATGCGAGTTCCACGTATCGGTTTACAACATCAAGCCGGTAGTGATGCGATGCTTACAGGAGAAACGTTTTTTAGATTTTTAGAGGTAATTAAATATTTTAAAAATACTAATATGTTTTAGGAACATGGTGGTGGAAAAATAGATAATCGAGTGTTGAATTTAGTCTATGGATTAAATTATTGTCCCAATGGTATTTCTAATACCTGGATGCAAATGAGTACTCCCAGTCCGCAACCAGATATAACATCAACTACAAGTCTCAACGCCTCTTATTCATGTGCAGCCTATTGTAATAATGTTCATAGCGCTGGCCACTCAGGTCGTACATCCCCTGATTCAACGAGTGGTCACAAGAGTACTTAGAACCATTCGACATGTGTATTCAGTTTTTAACTTCAGGTATGCCGTTGATGGCTTTTTGTATTCAAGATTCTCACTTATTTAATTTTTTGCATTTTTAAAATCTAGATTACAACATTTAACGGCTTATTGTGGCAGCTTACACTTACTATTCATTTTGTTATTTGTTTGATTTATTCAATTTGTTTCTTAATTGCTTTTTAGTTCTATTGTTTTATTGTCTTTATATTTTGTTTCCGTAATTCCCGCATATGCCTAAAGTGGTTTGAACAAGTTGAGGAGCATTTGACCATTTTGCTTTGCATTTTGTATTGCTTCGTCGTGGGCAGCTAAGTTTGTTTTTCATTGTATTTTTTAGCTGTGACCACCTCTAATCAAGTAATTACGTATTCTATATAATTAACCCAACCCATTTTATCTTGTTCATGTTTCATGTATCTGTGATAAAAATTTCCACCTGCTCGGCAGGACGAATACTACACTAATATGTTTTAGTCGGCAGTTTTTTAATCATTTGACGTTATTTTCAATCTTTTGTAATAATTACTTTCACATTGTCACTTCGAGGTGCTTGTATAGATGTGTTGCAGTTGTGTCCATCGCATTATGTACGTCCAAAGATTGATAAAAGTACAGTGAAGCAAACAAAGCGGGATCTTCGATTTATTTTTGAAACCAATTTCTTCTTTCAATTTACTTGTACAATTTGACCCATCCGGTGTTGTATCTAGTTTTTCTATTAATCAACCAACTATCCATTTCATGAAGTTTTAACTGAACTAAAAACCAGTCGTATGAGTATTGTATTTTGTGAATTGGCTCTCTGGAAATGCGTTTTGCACTACAGAGAGTTTGCATTGTTTATAACGCTAGTTTTATTTTGTTGTGTACTAATTAACCCATGTGTACATAAACATTCAATTGTTTAAAAAGCGTTTTATTTTTTAAAGTATGGTTCAAAATAATTATAAAAGAAATAGCAAAATTTTAAAATCAAGGTATATGGTTCAATGAGTCCATACGTCTTCTAGATAATTCTGCATTTACAATATTTCTTGCCTGTATAGCAGAATATGATCCCAGATGCGAGGTATTTCCATTTGGTTTCCACAATGTTGGCAACTCTTCCCGTCCATATTTACCTTGGCACAATTCATTGTAAATTATTTTACAAAAGAACATGTGGAAAATTGCAATTAGTAGAACTAAGCAAATCCAGAAAAACCACGGCAAACCTCCGAAGGCGTGTCCGTGTCGGTGGATTGTAATAAGTTCGTGGGAGGGTGCCGATCCGGGTCTTAGGTTATCCAAATTTATTGTTTTGCTCAATTGTTTCAACTTTTCTAAATTCACTCCAAAATAGAGCAACGACGACGGTGGAGTTGAAACGATGAATGGCACAGTTATTTTCTCGTTCCTGTAAAATATACAAGTTTCAATTAATAAATGCAGCATTTATCAGATAGTTAAAATTTTTCTTAAACTAGACGGTATGCAATTTCTGGATGGTTTAAATATCAGCCATTTTAAACTTTTTTGTTAGAAGCTTACATACATTCAGAAGCCTGCCGAATAGTCAAACTTGAGAACAAAGTAAAAACAGCTCACGATTATCAACAAAGGTAGTTTGTGGACAATCTTCAAATTTTATCGGAATACTGAACATTACTAAAGGCTATTGATAATGCAGTAGGATTACCTTGAAAGAACACCTTAACAAGTTCTTTTGAACATTGAAATGTCGGTTGGTCATACGACAATATCAAGCACAACTTACCGTCATCACTAAATGATATCACAATATGCTGATTTATGCCGTATTATGTTAATGTTGTAGGCAACGACTAAGAGAGCATATAGGCAAATTATTGAAAACGATTTCATACTATACCCTTGAATATTTCTAACCACTCTACTAGTTGATCTCTTCATCCAGCTTATGGACATTATTAGGCCTATTGGTTCTTTATCGCACATGAAAGTTTCGTGCTTGTTTATATTACTGATATATGGATATTTAATAAAATTAGCTAAAACTAGGTAGTAATATTTCAAGAACACAGTGCTTGTTCGAGTAACAGGGGAACTTATTTCTTTTAAAACCGATCAATTGTTTAATAAGGAAACAAATAATGGAGCTCACGTGCTAGTAGATTGGACTTAAAATCTACCATTAAAATGAAATTTTAGGAAGACGTGGTTAACATGATCGCATTTATTTTTCAATACAACCAATTGTTAGCCTTCATTAGTTCCAAGTTCATATAGCATCCTGAATTTCTCTAGGAAAAGGTTGTCGGATACAAATTAAAATTGGATGGATAAATGAGATTAACCCTGACAAATGACGAATAATTTTTGTGAAGATTGATGCTGTTGTATGAATACAGATTTTGAGCCAGAAAATTTTACCTTTGTAACGTATGTTGGACAATTAAATTTATTAAATTATAAAAGGAGCGTTCAACATGTTTCACAAGTACGATAATTTCTCTGTTAACTGTGAATAGGGCTTTGACAAATAAGAAGCCGCATAACAATCGAATATATCAGAGCGGTTAATGTCTTTTGACAAGAAATGATCGATATCACTCAGACTATTGCTAAACGGCCCTATTTTTTATGACAGCATTGCCAGTTTTGCACAGAGAAAAAACGATAATAATTCCTTTTTGCATTTGAATTACCGATTATGACTAACTCGGGATTAAAATATTTACAAAACTGCCGTAGTTGACAAAGATGATGACTTGACAAAACAATTATTCATTGTAGTTAGTGATATAGTCATCTCATTATTTCTGCATTTACAAGGTACATTAAGTAATCGACTTCGATGGGTTGATAAGTATAAAAAACGTAGAAGAATGAAGACGTTTCTTGGTTAATAAATAGTATCACTGTAATAAAGACACTATTCACAAAGATTGATAAGGTTGCCCGATGTTTTGTTAGGGTTATCTCCTTACATGGTATACATATACTTTAAGATACCTTGGGTGTATGCTTTCATCCACTTGCCAAAGTCGAAACTGTTGTGCACTCGGTCCTGCTGTTATTAGCCTACATGCCTATGGACACCTAGTCCAAGATGCACTACGTTAAGGAGGAACAGTTAGAAATATTACCATCATCGGAAATTGAGACTTCATAGGCATTATTCAAATTATTATTATTATCATTAGCATTCCTACACAAAAACGATCTCACAACTGACGTAATGATACAAAATCAGTAACACCAATCATTAGACTTATAGCAATGGAAATAAATTAGAATGAAAGGCTTATTGTTTGACTATACTTTACAAAAAACATAATTTAGCAAGTGAACATTTGGCGAAAAGTGGCTTATTAGAACCGATATTAATCGAATAACGTGTGGCAGTTTGACAACATACCTTCATAAAAATGACAATTAGTGCATTAGAGCGACAACACACTACATAGATAAGTTTTGTATTGATCAAAAAGTCACAGGACTGAAACAACCAACTGAATATTACGAACTAATTCAAGTTGAAAGTCCTGATAAACCCGTAAAAATAATATACCAATCATTAGTCGAATAATAGAAATGGGTCTTATTAATGCAAAGTTCATTTATAAATGAGCATTAATTAGTACTTCAAAATGACACATGATGAAGAACCAAATACAATACAATTAAGTACGCCATTTAAAATGTAAAACATACAACTTTTTCTGTACTTTGTGCATATGGTTTTAAAATTCAGAATCAATTATTTACTATTCATATTGAGTATTTTTAATATTATCAGAATCCTATTATTTTAATACGGTTTTATGACAAGATAAGAAAGATTATATTTATATATAATTTTAGATATGAAATACTACAAAACTGTCCAAGCCTAGATAAGAGACGATGTTCAAGAAATTGTACACAGATTTATCAGATTCGATAGTTCAGCTATTAGCAGAGTCATTCTACCACTAGTTAACAATAAATGCCTTTTGTAAATATTCTCACTAAAATAGCTTTCTCCATTTCTTATAAATGGTCAACGTTACTGGTCAATTTTCTCTGTTAAGGTTGTGTGTTGAACCAATTTGAGGCATTATAATCATTAAAACGTTTTGGTGTGGGTTTTTTTACTGCCCATTGCCCTTGCTACCGTACTATCTTATTCAGATTTGGGATGGTCAAAATAGGTACCTTTTTGATCATCTACAGGAGGAGTTTTCACCCAAAAATAGGAAAGATGTAACAATGATAGGGTTAACATTCCTATTTCTCAGCGTTGATAACCTTGATAAAATTGCATTAGGAGTAAAAATATTGTTGTTAATCAATAATCTATGCTAACCATACATTCTTATTAAAGATTTTCTCAAGCATTTGGCCAGAAATGAATTCAGCATGAAACACTGATTCGCCATCAGAAATATCATTTCAATTTAAAAACGAAAATACTGTGAACAGAAAGTGAATAGAAAATTCCCAATTAGAGAATTACTTTTTCAAACAACCAGCTAAACCACTGACTTATCAACCAATAGCAATCGATTAAAAAGGATTTTCCAATTGGTAATCTTGATTGGGTTGTGTAGCACCAACTACGCTAATAGTACCCATGACATACCTTTGAAACTAAAAATATGTTTGATTGTTTAATCATAAACAGGAAGCGATCCTTGTTTTATTACTAAGCCATTCTAAATAATGGGTAATTATCCTGAATAGGGATGATAGTAATACTAAGGATTTGAGTAATGCTTACAAAGTCTCAATTTCCAATAATGATAATATTCCTGTTTCTTCTCTACGTAATTCAACATGGATCAGGTACCCATAGGCATCTAGACTAATAACAGCAGGGACCGAGTGCACATTAGTATGACTGGGGTTCGACTTTAGCAGTGGGTGTAAGCATATACCCAAAGTTAAAAGGTATCTTAAGGTATATATGCAATAAATAGACCTTAGACTAGGTGGCTTAACGTAGACAAAAATCAATCAACCCGATTAATCTTCACAAGAATGCCGTCAAAAAACTTTGCTATACTTTTACGTTTATTACGCTTGTAAAACCATCGAAATCGATTGTTTAATATGCCGTACAAATAAACAAATGAATGAATGATTGAATTCTAATGACAGAGTTGCAGTAAAATAAGCACATTTCATCATTATCAAAAAAATTGAAAAAAATTAAAACTTAAAAAAATTCTAATTCGCACAAATTCTATGCAATTGTTCAATCTTAAAATAGTAATAAAAATTGATTTTTATTTACTTATCGCATTTACCACTAAAAAACCAGAATAACAGAGTAAATGAAATAAAGAAAAAATTAAATAATAAGTATAGAGAAAGGTTAAAAAAAACAATTTATACGAATGTAGGAATCTTCATATTTGATTCATTTTTGCAAAATCTAATTTATTTGTTTTTACAAATCACAACAAAATTTCAAGAACAAACACAAGATATATGTAAACATACATATGTACAAGTTAGAAGAATGTTTTCTAAGCATAGAAAAAATTCAAGTTTTATGGATAGGATATATATATATATATAACGAAAATGCGAAAACATTTCATCGGTTTGAAAACATGAAAACGATTATTGCTTTATTGATTTTGTGAAAAACAAACATATTACAAAATAAAATAAATATAAACTATAGGTCAGTTTGTATTTGATAATCACGGGACTACAATCAAAAGACCTTGAAGTTATAAAACGATTGGATAAAAGTTGTCCGGTAAAAAGCATATAGCGCAAAATTTTCGATAATTATAATTAAACTATAAAATGTATTCATAAACCCTACGATAAAATTTTACAAACAGGTACTTTTCGGTGGAAAAATGTGCATTCAAGTAATTCAATGATTGCGAAATCGCCATCACCATAATAAATGTGAAAAATAGTTAACGTTTGATTGTTGCTATATAGATAGCTTAGAGCTATAGCAGAAATGTCAGTAGAATTTAAACTGCTAAGCGTGGCCTCTAGTTTAGATTTGGAAACCTATTGCTTATACATTTCTAATAACAAACATATACACCCAACGAGTGATGTAGTTGTTTCTATGTATTACTTAATAAACAGACCACACTAACATTATTTACAAGATCATACATCATCCCATAGAATTGCTTCCGATTAACAAAGAAAAAATTATTAAACGTTTTCTAACACATAAACGATGTTTCTGTAACATAGGTAGAGATGATAAGACAGCCTAACTTCGAATGAAGTACTTCAACTAAACAATAAAATGCATTTTTGGTATACGTCGTATATCTTGAATGTATGTTTACATCCTACCATTCAAATGGAAGCCGCGATATATCGCTCAGCAGCCCGTTCCGTTCCACATGACATTAAGAGCATCAACAGCAGCAGAAACTATATATAAATATAAACGATATTAAAATGTTCTAAATCATTAGTATCATAATAATACTAATAACAAATTAGCGATGAAATGCTAATGATCCTGAGGATTTGAGTAATACTTATAAAGTTTCAAATTCTAATTGTGGTGATATTCCTGACTGTTCCTCCTTAACGCGATGCATCCTGGACTAGGTGTCTATAGGCATCGAGACTAATAACAGCAGGGACCCAGGGCTTTCACTGTATTCCCGCTCATTGAATGGATACTAGCATACACCCAAAATGCTTAAAATGTATCTCTCTAGCTATATGTACACCATATGTAGTCATTGGGTTAAGGGAGATAACCCTAACAAAAAATCAGGCAATCTCGTCAATCTTTTGCGAATTGTGACGCTATTACAAAAAACCTGCCTATTAACCAAGAAACTTCGTTATTCTTCTACGTTCGTTACTCTTACCAAGCCATCGAAATCGACCGTTCAATATATCGTAAAAATATAGAAATATGGAATAGGCGACGTAGTCATCGACCACAATAAAATAAAATGAATGATTTAGCAATATTTTCCACCAATTTATTAACATCACAAATCCTTACCTAACCGGTACCGGTGAAGATTGACATCCAGTAGGACATACCAAAACCAACGTACCAGCCTCAATCGCTCTTTTCTCCACAGTCAACAAAACATTGTCATTCCAAATTGACTCGTTCATTATCAAATTGTTGAGCGCATGTTGAGGATCAACATGAGGCAACGGTTTGCCAATTTCAATTGAATGTCTGGACATGCCTTTGGCGGACAAGCTTGCCGGAAACCAATAGTGGATTGGAGATCGTTGTACCATGATTTCGACGGACATCAAGTGTGGTGCAGACACGCTACCTATTTTCGGTACCAAACGCATGTGTACATCGACGTATAGACCGGGTTGATTAATAGGAATGCGTCGAAATTTAAAATCGCGATAAAGAAAATCAGTAGGGCAATTGAAGCCTATGTAGTCTTGGGTTAGAAAGAAGGCTCCAATGCTATAAATAATGGCCTGTCAATTGGAAAATACAAAAGAAAATCAATTGAGCTTGGCGAACAAAAACAATAGACAGTAAGTGCCCTTTACCAATTTCCACTTAGATAAAACAACAGCAACAACAGTTGGTGACAGAACCACCTCTTGATTAGTTCTAAGTTTGCATAGTATCCCGAAATCATATACGAAGAGGATGTCGGATACGACGTGAACTTGGGGAGGGGGCTAAATGAAATTTGTTCACTAGAATGCCGCATCATAGCGACAACGCCAGTGTTCACAGGAAAGAACGAAGTAATCTTCTTCAGAGGAATTGACAAATAGATGAAACAATAGTGCAAGGTGGAAAAGTTCTCATAATAGGCAAGTTGCGAGTTCCATCCGTGAGTGTTAATGACCTTGCTAGAATTGTGTCAGAAATGGTTTCTTATGCAATAACTTTTCCATCGATTACCTGGGCTGGGCTGTAGTTTGAGTTCTCCTGATACTTGTACTTTAAACTATAACAGCTCTTGTTATTGAATCACCCCCCACCCATAATGCAGTTTATTTAATCCCCTCCCACCAAAGAAACATCAGGCAAAAAGTAAATGTTTCTAATTTACTCAGTTTATAGTAGATCGTTCTAAAAGAGTGTATTTTGTAGTGCGTTTTTCTTGTACTTTTTTAGGATTGATAGCCCCACGATTAAAAGTTCTTATTGATTTTATGAACATGACATCAGCTGATGTAAGGTTACTGTCAATTACATATAAACTACAATTTTGATAAACAACAACAGTTCAAACCTAAAAGTAGCAATACTGACTTTATTTCAAAGTCGTCTGCATTACAGGTGATTTTCTGTATGAATGAGGCACAGCTTTTTGAAGTAATTTACTTTATTGTTCGGTTGTTCATGTCTAAACAAGAGCCGTTACATTTGAACTCTAGGTCTGGTTCAAGCATAACAAGTAAAATACTCAAAACGCACAATCATTTGACCTGTACACTCACACACACACACACACAGTAGGACACAAATGACAGAACAGAACACATACAAGTCATCTGGAATATGTGTGCCAAATAAACTCTCTCAAATGTATAAGAAATATTGATAAACAAAGAAAAAGCAGACGTGGTAAACAAAGACCCAATATTCAAATCAGATGCTAATTAATTTCCTTTTAAAAGCCAATAATAACTTATGGGTTGACAAGACAAAGTAATTTTTCATATCGGAATAGTTGTGCAATATTAAAGATTTTGTTAAACCGAATCATATATAACAAGCGTAGGAAGAATAAAGTTTAGCCTTTAGATGGTTAATGGTCATGCACGTGACATTCTTAGCTTTTAATGAGCAAAGTTGCGTCAGGAGTAGGATTCGAATCTGTTCCCATATCATAATAATCATCATTATGCACCAATAATCGGGCTATCTTAATTAACTCAGCCACATTGACACAGACAACAAACATTGTATTAGTTGAGTAACAAACGAGAAATGTAGACAATAAAAGCAACCATTGCAAAAACAATTAAAAAAAATCCTATTGGTCAACCTCCGTGAGTGAGTGTAAGTTACGTTGACGCATTCTTCTGTCAAAAGAGAATTGTTTGACCTTGAAACTGTATATAAATCGGAAAAATCTATATTTAGCTAGTATAGTACTGGCAATTTGTATTGCGTCATCGTGTGAGTCATCGTGCAATTTTCGTCACACATTTAGAAACTTCTCTATCCCCAAATTATGATCAGAAAATTGTGTTCACACAGTCCCAAAAAGGTTACCAAACTCTTATTGGTTTGTTTTTTCGATATTTTTTCCGTTGGTTATCGTCCAAACTTTTATTAAAGGTTACTTTATTATTTAACTCAAATTCAATAATAATAATAGTAGACGAAAAAATATGATTTACGTTACCTGTTGTACTCCATGCACGCCATGTTGAAATAAGCTTTTGCAATTTCCACCAATGAGAGTCTGGTGCCAGTTCCGCACACGCTCGTGCATGGCTTCAACGGATGTGACCAATTCCCACAATGATTCGGATTCTCTTCAAACAACAATAACAACAACAGATAAGTAATGTACAGATTACTAAAAATTCAAATCAATGATTTCTTAAACAGAACCTCCATAATCGGAACTATTGCTTGAGTTGGGGAGCGGGGGAAAACCAACTCCTACTCAGCACATCTACATGTGGCGGAAAGTAAAATAGGTTATAGCACTCAAGGTTAACTGTGAATAAGGCTATGCCAAATAAGAAGCTGTAAACGAAACGTATAGTCATGTGTTAAAGCCGTTAATATGTTGACAATATAAAGGCAAAGATTATCGGTGTCACCAAGCAACCCTATTCATGAAAGCACTACTTAGTCTGCACGGAGGAGCCTTAAAGGATTGGTTTGAAATTTGCTCGTCTTATGAAGACAGCTGACCGCAATCAATATAAACACATTTGAGAATCTCAAAAAAAACTGATCAAATGTCGTAGTCAACAGGACACATTTTGGTGGCCAAATACACAGAAATGCGATTATCAAAGCTCAAGCAAGGAGGAATGTAACTCGCGACGCCACTACCTGCTCTATAAATATCACTCGCGATAATGCACCAGTTATTATGTTTGCGATTTGTCTTATTGTGCAACGGTTAGAGTTGTGTAAAACCAACTGCATTAATACTTGGTTTTGCATACATATGTACACATTTGAAGTAATAATACAGTTAGGTTGTCAATGTTATAAAGTTCACTCAAAGAAACTGGTACGTAAAACAAAATTTCTAAACCAAAAAGGTTTTTGATACAGTTATCTAGTAAAAAATGAGTAAATTTAAAAATGACTTTTTTAAAGATACAATTTTTGCTTCAAAAATGTATGTTCAGAATTCATTCATTTCATTATTTCTACATTTGTACAGTATATTAAATAATCGATTGCTTGATAAGCATAACAAACGTAGAAAAATAATGAAGATTCCTGGCTGGTAGACGGCATTCTTGTAACAGTACCACTGTTCGCAAAGATTGACGAGCCCAACACACACATATATATATATATATATATATATATATAACCTTAATGTACCTTTTAAGCACTCTGGATATTTGCTTGCACCTACCTGCTGATGCGGAAGCCTAATTATACCACTGTGAATTCAATCCCTGCTGCTAGTCTATGTACTTAAGTGCGCCACGTGGAGGAATGGTCAAAAATATCACCATCATTGGAAATGGAGACTTTATAAATGCTAAAATGTTCATTGCCACCAGTTCAAGGAATTAACCCGAAAAAAACCAACATTTATTAAAAAATCCCAATCTTATTTAATGTTTTTTTATATTAAAGCATCCAATTGAGTGAGCATAAGAAACTAATTAAAATTAGATTAAGTACATTCCTATATATTTATTTTTACCAACTAAAACATAGTTAGCAAATATAGCTTATCATACATAAATCGATTTAATAAAAATACAATATCGTGTACTTTAAGTTTTCTATAATCTAAAAATAGAGATATCTGTTAATCTTTTTACTAATCAATAAAAATACAAATTGTTCTATATTGCACAAGTTTCCAACTCAAAAAAGGAACCTTGTTAAAAATTGGAAAAAATTCAATAAGATTTAATGGTAAGGGATGCTAATGAACCTGAGGATTTGAGTAATGCTTATAAAGTCTCAATTTCCAATGATGGTGATATTCCTGACTGTTAGTCCTCCACGTGATGCATCCTGGACTAGGTGCCTCTAGGCACCTAGACTAATAACAGCAGGGTCCGAGTGCACAGCGGTATAACTGGGCTTCCGCTACGGCGGGTGGGTGCGAACATACACCCAGGATACTTAAAGGTATCTAAAGGTATACGTATACCATATGTAGCCCTTGGGCTAAGGGAGATAACCCTGACAAAAAAATCAGGCGGCCTCGTCAATCTTTACGAACAGTGGCGACGTCACAAGGATGCCGTCTACCAGCCAAGAAACTTTGTTATTTTTCCACGTTTGTCTACGCTTGTCAAGCCATCGAAATCGATCGTTTTACATGTTTAAATATGGGAAATAATGAAGAGGTGACCACGTCACCAACCAAAATGAATGAATGAATGAAATGATTTAATGGTAAAAACATTAGCAATTTATCAAACTGTGCAGCTAAAACATTTGTAAAACTAACACTTTGTATTAGTAATTATTTATAACAAATCTATTGCATCAAGACAAGTATCTATCAGATAATAGACGTAGATTAAAAAATAAAATCTGCCGCTTACAAACGCGAAAGTATCATTTGTTGTCCAGAGTTGGACTATCCATTAATATTGCCGTTGTGGGACTTTTAAACAAAGCAGTTTCGAATGTTGCCACTAAAGTTTACGTTTTGTCTAACAAATAAATGTAAACAGCTTCAGACAATTTTTATCGCACTATTAAATGCTTCATTTATTCAATGTTTTTTGTGAATAAAACGAATAATAGTTGAATTTATACAACGATACATCTAATCAAGATAATCAAAACAGAAATTAACTGTCAGTGATCAGGATGCTAATGATTCTGAGGATTTGAGTATCAAATTACAATAATGGCAATATTCTTGACTGTTCCTCCTTCACGTGGTGTATTCTGGACTAGGTACCCACCAGTATCTGGATTAATAACCGAGTGAACAGCGCCTCGTCAATTTCCGTAGATACTGATGTCGTCTCAAGGAAGCGGTCATCTAGCCAGCAATTTTTATCTATCCCTCTTCAAGTTCAATTGACATCCGACAACATCTTTGTGTAGGAGTTCGAGATGCTATACGAACTTGGAACTAATCAAGAGGTGACTGTGTCATCAACATCTGTTGTTGTTGTTGTTGTTGTCAAAAACAATATATTAGCTAATTGACAAATAGAAAATAATCTTCAATCAGTAAACTTTATGTCAACATGGCTAAATTAAGCAACTTGTAGCCCCTCAATAAAGGAGATTGCTAATTCCACCAAAATACAGGACACCATCGTTTGGCCGTACCGGATATCTACTTTTTCAAAATTTGAGCTGATCACAAAACATTCACCCTATCAGTCAACAGTCCAAATCTAAATTCGCTTCCATGCATCACATTCGGGTTCAAACATTACACTTTACACGAGTCGTGTGATATGAGCAAAGTAATTCTGACACCTACAGCGTCAAACTAGGCATGCCTCACATTTGGTCTCACTTCACTGAATAGATAAAGCAACGATAACCAAGTCCAAGATACCATACTGTTGAATGAAATCTCCGACACAGTTATTTGCAAACATTAAACAATGCGACTTAAAAGTATACTGTGAAAACTTTGCTAATACTTTAGCAGTCCAATAACAATAGCTAAGAATGCATTGTGCTAACCATAATGTTGTTGAAAAAATCAGGACTAAAACACATTTTTAATAAAAAAAATATATTTTGTGTTTGTTGATAACACAAAACTATATTTTATTTTTACTACTTTGAATGTTTTGACGAGAAAAGCATCTTTCGGCAGTGGACATTTTATCTAAGCCGAACGTAGGGTCACATTTGGTGTCTATGGTTTTGAGAATCGAACCTATGCCCACTCAGGTTCCCGATAAGTGTTACACCACTAGACCACCCCGGCATAATGTAAATTCAGTTTGTTACCAATTGATATCATCACGTCTTCATTATCTCCGTATTCATAAAACATATCGAACAATTACTTCCTATTTACTTATATGCATAAAAAGCGTTACACGTATTTGTTTTCTGGTTGATAGATGGCATCCTTGTGATGGCGCCACTGTTCACAAGGTTTGATGAAACCGCTCAATATCTACACATAGTATATGTACACTTCAAGTTACTTTTTAGCTATCGTGGGTGCATGCGTGCACTTCATAATAAGTATGATGCAAAACTTAAAAACCATTAGCATCTAATTAACACAAATATTGATTAATCAGTGTCAAATCATACCATATATATATTTATTTATTCGTCATTTATTAATACCCATTCTCTTTAATATATATATATATATATGTTTAACATATTTATTTGGTGCACGTGATAATATTAAAATAATTTATACAATTTATGATGGTAAAAATGAAATTTAATGTGACTGCTAGTAAACAAAATAAATAATTTTACAATAAAATATTTCAAATCGTCACTAAATCAATAATTCACTACAGTTATTATGATTAACTAAGATACGCAAAATAGTATTATGAGGTTAGAGTAAATAATCAAAAGATCACTAAAATATCTACCCTTCAATTTTCGTTCCAACTTAAGACAAAACGTAAATAATTTAAAAAATAATATAAGCTTTCTTATTTGTTATTAGCTTTCAATTGTTCAAACGATAGCAGAAAATATTTTTTTTCAATTAACGATCTAATAATAGTAACAATTGAAACTAATTTTAAAATAAAATAATTATGCAACAAAAACTATTTAGATAGAATGTGCGATATAAGTATTGTCAAATGCGCCAATTCATAAATATAATTGAACAGCTATTTCATCCCTGGTATTTAGCGCCGATGATTCTTGACAAAAAGGATGCTAATAATCCTGATTGTGATATTCCTAACTGTTCGTTCTCCACGTGGTGCATCTTGGACTAGATGCTGAAAGGTATCTTGACTAATAACAGCAGGGATCGAGCGCACAGCGATATAACCGGGCTACTGCTTTAGCGAATGGGTGCAAGCATACACTCAGAGTATTTAAAAGGTATCTTAATGTATACGTATACCATATGTAGCAGTTGGACTAAGAGAGATAACCCTGACAAAATATCAGGCGGCCTCGTCAATCTTTGCAAACAGTGACGACGTTACAAGGATGCCCTCTACCAGCCAAGAAACTTTGTTATTGTTCCGCATTTGTTACACTTATCAAACCATAAAAGTCGATTGTTTTATATCTAGTATAAATATGAAAAATAATGAAGAGGTAACTAGGCGCTAACCAAAATGAATGAATGAATTCCCAATAAAAATGAAACAATTATACAGTGCTCCAAGGTTGATTTAAATAAAGTATCCAGTAAGTGACACTAATTATGAAATAATAATTATTACCCTTTAATTTATACAACTAAACACACATGCATCGCATAAAGCTAATTTTCACTAGTGTTTAATTTTTACAATTTTGCATATATGTAAAATTTACAATGCAAGCAAACATAATGGTTAAGTAATTTAGATATAAGAACTAGTTCTATCAATGTATCAACGCGTTTCAGGATAATTTAACATTTTACGCATCTTTAAAAATGTATTTTGTTACTCATCTACAGTGTCCCTCCGAAACTTAAATCGTTCACTTGTCAAAAATTATAAACTAATAAAAATATAAATTTTGTTTAACTATGAAAGAATTTTCATATATGCTTAAAATAAGCACTATAAATACAGTCCTAAAGGGTGATACATATTTTAAAATAACGCATCTCTACGTACACTATCAACTAGAAAACAAAACATTAATTTTACTATTGTAATTAGTATAACAATAGTATATAGACCATTTTAATATCATATGTATATATACAACGATTAAAAATAGTTAAAGAAAACGTAGTTATTAAACTAAAACATATATATATATATATATATATATATATATATATATATATATATATATATATATATATATATATATAAATAAGTAAAATAAAATCATAATTTCATTAATATGTTATGCCGGAGTGGTCTAGCTGTACAGCGCTCGATTTGGACCTAGTTAGGCATGGGTTCCGGCATTAAAAAGCAGGCCCACGTTCAGCTTCGTTAACATGTCCGCTGCTGAAAGATCTTGTCAGTCAAAATATTCAAAACCGTAAACATGTTAAGAATAAAAAATTACACAAAATTACAACTAGTTCATAATTAAAAGTTGAGTGAAATCGTGAACAAAATAGAACGTCAATCATTGTATAAAATACAAAGCACATGCAATATTTTGGTTTTAACACTATACAGGATCAAGTAACAAATGTGATCTCCACCTTTCGTAAACAATGGCATGCAAGATTGTTGATGTAATCCAAATTTGTCTTATGTAGACTAAATATTAACAAAATAATTGGTTAAGGTTAGTAATTTTTTAATTTAGACATACTTTTACATCTTTTATTTGATTAGTGAATCGGTATCTAGATTATCAAATGGCAATTTTTAGAAACTACTATTTTTACTTTGACCAGTGTTGTTTAAATTAATTTTGCAAAGATCTAGTATAGAACATTTTAGCTTAAAATATATTACTATATTTAGAAACAAAAATACTACTGCTTAAAATGATTGATATAAGTTGCTATATGTTTGTTTTTATATATTTTTTATAAAATCAATATAAGGTTTTGCAGAAGCAATATTTTGGAATTATTAAAAGTTCACTGTACACAGTACATTATTTTGGTATGCAATACATTAATCTTTTTAAATCAGTGTTTTATTAATTATAAATCAGTGCCAAAAATATTTTAAATGTTTATTTCTATTATTATAAAACATACCCCTAGCGTTTTCCTTTTCTAATAAAAAATCGACAAAATTTCGTGTGATTAAAAAGTTAACACATTATTTTTTATGCTCCTTACTAACAAATAACTAAATACGTGTTGACTATATTTTATAACTTAAAAAACTAGTGTAATTTATTGTTACACAATACATTTTTCAATAATCAAAAAGAGCTTTTTAAATTTTTGTAGAAAATACCCATTGTATTTTTTTTAAAACAGTAATGTAATTTTTAAAGTGTTTTAACAAAGGATACTATAATTTTATTTCAGTTTCTTTGCAAAAATTAATTTTTAACTTCATTTTAAAAACAAATCAATTTTTTTAGATATAAACCAAATTTTATATCGTGAAGTCATTATTGATATAAGAATGAATTAAACAAAAATATTTGAAAATAAAAAAGTTTTTTTATATAAATCAAGTTTATTTAAAACATAATAATGATATAATTAATTAATTGATATTGATTTAACCCCATACAACAAAAGTCAGTTAAAAAACGGTTTCAAGTTTAAATAAAATCTACTAAATTTAATCAAAAAAATAATAAATTGATTATAAATATATATTAAAAACAGAACGATTTACAATAAAATAGAAATATTGGAATGTTCTCAAAACACCAATTAACGCTAATTTTACATTGTAAAATCTTTCATTTCAAGACAACAGGTAAGTAAAAAAACATAATTCAAAAACACTATTGAGCCACGCGAAAGAAAGAATAATCTAAAAATTCCTGATTTAATAACAATATTTTTGTGAAGATGCAGCTACAGACAAATGAATAGAGAGAATAGATTCTTTTTAGATAAATTCTCAGTACTCTAGATTTCAAAAATATGCCAAAACCAAAAACCCAAACATAATGCTATTCATTGGGTTCGTTTTAGTCGAAATCTAAAACGCACCACAGAGACAGGAAGTTAGGGGATGTTGCGTTTATCGGAATACGAGTTGACAAAATCTGCATTTTCGTACTTATTGATATTGTCACTCCGGTTAATTAATCAAAAATCGCCTGGATCACGTTATTTGTTATCTATATTTTCACGTCGATCATTGGTCTCTCACATACACCAAACACTACGTGATCTCAAACGTTAAACAATCACGTATGGATTGTTATTTATTCAAACGTGTGATCGATTTTACAATCATTTTTATTGCATATGTGCACACTATCCTATAGCACTGATCACAAGACTATTTCAAAAATGAAATTGCAAAAGTTGCATGTCCGCATTATGCAAATGTGCGAATCGCAAGAACATGAAACGGTTCATCTGTATGTGAATCAATCGAATTTGGTATTGACGAAAGTCAAAAACTAGGACAGACTTGTTGACGCAGAAAACCAAAAAGGTTTTGTGGGTTAAATAACTGTTAGAAAACAGATGTATGTGTTACAGTCAAATAAGTACACTGGAGTTGGAATTCGAAACATTGAAATACAAATCCAACAATTCAGCGCTACTCTACTTACATAACATAAGTTGGTGGTACAGTCACCTCTTCGTTTGAACAGTCTCTCGAATTTGTATACGAAAAAGTTGTCGGATGCAAATTACACTTGGAGGGTATCTTAAACTATAGCTATGCCATATGTAGCCCCTAGATTAGTGGGTTAACTCTGACAAATAATTAGGCGGCCTCGTCAATCTTTGCATAGTGACACCGTCACAAAAAAATCGCCTATTAACCAAGGAATTTCGTTTGTCTTCTGCGTTTGTTGCGTTTATCAAGCCACTGAAGTCGACCGTTTAATATGCCCTACAAATATTGAAATAATAAAGGTGACTACGTCACCAATTGGTGCATTCATATAACACGAATATATTCGCAGTGCAGTAAACGAATATTGTAAAACATTTTCATTTCCCAATAGTTGGTTATCTATATAGTGTCTACTAAACGTATATTTCTTCGCTTTAATGTTTTCAATTTAAAAAAGAGTAAAATATATTTACACACAACAATTCCATATCTAAATACGTACAATATGTATTTACTTCTTAAATCCAAGGGTTTTAATTTCAATTTTTCACCATTAAATCAATCATAAAATGTTGACCTCAGAAATGATCTTATAGATGTTGATTTTGAATAAAGAATACGAGGTCAGATGCATATATGTTCAATATAAATTATAAACGACTTTTGCCGAAATAAATCGATAAAATTTCATTTAAGTTAGACCATTTGTATTGATTGATAAAGTAAAAAACATTAGCCTTTAATACCATTTCCTTTCAATGTATAAAACTGGAAAACTAAAAAACCATCACATAAATGTCACGATTAAAATTAAAACAAAACTATTTGGAATTTATATAAAAATAGTTTTTTTAATGTCATTATTCTATATATATATATATATATATATATATATATATATATATATATATATATATATATATATATATAAGAATACTAAGAAACATTTTGAGAATTAAGTCTAAGTTAATCATTTTTCCCACCAAGTTCAATTCACATCAGACAACCTTTTTGCATAGGAATTCGAGAAACTATTCAAACTTGGGATTATTGAAGAAGTGGTTCTGCCACCAACCTATGCTATTTTATTTTTGGGACTTTATAAAAATAAATATATTGATAATTAAAAAACGATAATGAATTACGTAAAATATTTTATATTCATTTTTACATTTATTTAAACCTGTTCTCAAACATGAAAACAGTGTAAAGCAATTTTAAGTCAGCATCTGTATAAACGTAGTTACTATATGCAATTTATATAATTTAACTAGCCTGTGACTAATCCTTTTTTTCTCATAACTATAATTTATGTTTATTAAAAGTAGAATTAACGTTGCAATTACCTCATAGTATTGATTAAGACTCAAAAAAAAAATCAATTATTTTTTCCAATAATAGTTTGTTTTACAAAAAAAAATTAATTCATTTTTCTTAATGTAAAGTTAGTACAATTACAATAACAAGTTAGGAAGCGCTAACTTGAGTTTTCGTGTAAAAAAATACAATTAAAAACAGTTTATTTTCACATTAAAAATGAAGTTTTTTTAAACTAAAAGTAAATTAAAAATTCTGACTAGAGAAAGAATGAAGTTTACGAGATTGTACGGGAAGGAAAATAAGATTCTACCTTTGTTGACCAATAATGACAAGTTTGACTAAAAGTTACAAACGCATGGAAGGTCTCTCTTTGATGTTTCTCGCACATCCGTCAACCGGCGTCAACCCTTTCATCCCTCAAAGAAGATCATCATGCCAATTCCTGTAAACACTGGCGCCGTCGCAAGGAAGCGATCTTGTAGCCAAAAAACTTCATTTATCCCCCTACAATCCGAAAATCCCTTCACATCGGAACATGGAATGTACAGTCACTGTCGTCTGTTTCCACCCAAGCGTATACTGCCATAGAGATAAGTCGATACAAGATTGACATTCTCTCCAGGATACAAGAATGGACTGTTCAGAACCGTTTAGTCTTCCTACAGCTTCCCAATTAATATCTGCATTATTCCTCCCATCAACATATGCACTAAATCCAACACATGTGGTAGCATTTTCTTTATCTCCATCGGCTACCAGTGCGTTAATTGATTAGAAAGGTATACCCCCACGATTAGCATTTTTGAGTTTGAAATTTTCCAAGTATACAATGGCCGTGATCAATGCTTATGCTCCCACCATTGCAAAAAACAAATTGATGAGTTTTTTAAGCAAATTAAAGATCTATACTCTCGCCCCAAAACTTCATCATAAATCGTTGTTATTGGAGGAGATTTTAATGGCAGAGTTTACAGGAATGGTGTCAACCAACTCTGTGTTGGCCCTTGAACAAAATCAGGTGAACAATGTGAGAACGGGACAAGGTTAAGTAAATTCGCGGTAAGGTGCAATATGGTTCTCACGAACACTTTTTTCCAAGACCCTGTAAAACGTTTAACAACATTTCGTTCAAGTTATGGTAAATATTCCTCCCAAATCAATTATGTTTTGATAAGTAAACGTTGGTTTAGTGCAATCAAAAATTCCCGCGCAGAGGTTACCGAACGGGTAATGAGAATAACTCTGATCATTCACTTGTTTCTTGTTCGTTGCCAAGATCTCTGTACAAATGGAAAGTGTGTATGTTGGTACTGCGCCCATTACGGACTTAGAATACGCTGATGATGCTGTACTTCTAGCTGAGAACGAGGTTCAGCTACAGCATGCATTGAATTTCCTTTTAAAAGTTTCTGGTAAATATGGTCTGAAGAGCAACCCCAAAAAATCAGTCCTCATATTGTCTCAAGCACCTGATGCAAGGATTGTATTAAATTGTTGTGTTGGGATCTTCAATTACTTCTGACGGTGGTTCATCTAATGAAGTAAATTGTCGAATTTGTTTAGCTCCTGCTGCGTTTGGAAAGTTTACCAATCCACTATGGAGACGAAAAGCCATCAATTCAAACAAAAAAATGAACATAGTTCACATAGTACTTCTATACGCAGCTGAAACGTGGACTTTTATATGTTCATAAATCAATAAATTTGACAAATTTAAAGCATGATGTATCAGATACATTTGGTACAACACTCATTTCGCATTCTTGGTATCAAGGGATTGGGCGAAAATGACCAGCAACCGCCAAAATCGAAATGACCTTCAATTTTACGATCTTCCATTATTGGTATCGCGACAACAAATATTGCGCTGGTTTGGACACGTTCTTCGTAGAAATCCTGATGCAATCTCACGTATCGTAACTCTGGCTTGTGCAAATGCTGATTGGAAGACGAAAGATGGTGAGAAACGTACTTGGATATATGCTGTTCGAGACGATTTTCACACTATCTTGGTCAGGACTTTATCTTGGAAACAATAGCAAAGTCATTGGATTGACATATCCTACACGCCTCCGAAAATCGTGAACAATGAAAAGGGATTGTTCGAAATGCTATGCAATTTTGGAATTAATGAACGTGTAGCTTTGCCACTAACTTTTGTTGTTGATGTTACATTTTGATAAAACGATGTGAAGTTGAAAATTTTAACATATGGTAATTGACTAATCAATTGAGTTATTGACCAACAATGAGCAAGAAGAATAACATGTGCTTTGCATTATTAATCACTGAACGTGTAGCCGTTTTCTTTTTCAAAACAAAAAACTAGTTAATGAGTTGAAGTTCAATTAAACAATTCTTATAGCATATTCAGAACTTCGTAATACTTATTGTAGTTAGTGACGCGTAGTCACTTCATTATTTCTATTTTAGCAAACGATCAATTTCAAAAGCTTAATAGGCGTAACAAACGTAGAAGAATAACAAAGGTTCTTGGCTGGTAGACATCATCCTTGTGACGGCGTCACTGTTGGTAAAGATTGACGAGGCCACCTGAATCTGTCAGGATTATCTTCCTTAGCCTAAGGGCTACATTTAATGTACAAATACATTAAGACATCTTTTAAGTACCCTGGGTGCATGCTTGAACCAATCCAACGTAACGGAAGCCCAGTTTCACCGTTGTGCATTCGGTCCCTGTTGTTATTAGCCTGAATGCCTATAGACACTTAGTCCAGGATGCACCACATAGAAGAGGAACAGTGAGAATTATCGCCTCGAAAATTCAGACTTTATAAGAATTATGGAAATCCTCAAAATCATTAGCATCCCAATTTTGTATAAAGTTCAATTCAAAATATAGTAGTTTTGAATTAATTATTTTTTGAACCACCTGTTTACCGTATTGATTATATGTATATTCATTATCAAATAACATTCCATATTTTATTTTGTTTTCATTATTTATACTACTATTTTTATGTAATTTTGTTATTTTATTTATTTATTATTGATAATGAAATGTATGTACGCTGAATGTATCTCTAGTGAGATTAAAGTTTAATGTAATAATAATAATAATTAAAACGATCAAAGTAAAGCATGGGCATCAAATATAAAAAGTTATCATACTGTAAATTGTAGTTTTTATTTCAATGCATGTAAATAATTGTTAAACTGTAATGCAACACGTTCACACGAGTTACAATAAAACGGTGCCTTGTGTTCGAAAAAGTTAGCTTGAACTTTGTTCAATCTATTTTCTTTACGTAAAAACTATACATCAAAACATAACGGGTTAATCTAATAATATTTGCATTAGTCTTTTTTAACATTTTCCAATATATAATAAAAACAAGTTTGCATTTACCGTAAATTATAAGCACCCGACAACCAATTTAGTAATCCAACTGGACGAGAAAACTTGGGATAAATAAAACGACTGCGTTTTGTTAACCACACAACCTTCTTTTCCATCCTGGATAGTGATTTAATATGCGACACTAAT
Organism: Cardicola forsteri; assembly: GCA_025895645.1. Classification (NCBI taxonomy): domain Eukaryota; kingdom Metazoa; phylum Platyhelminthes; class Trematoda; order Strigeidida; family Aporocotylidae; genus Cardicola; species Cardicola forsteri. Next base: position 713,126 of record JAKXYG010000618.1, on the reverse strand, counting down.
CAAGCTGGACATGGGAGAAAACTACGCAGTATGTAACCATTCTATTTAAGAAATATCTTATTGATTATGTTAGAGGAATATAACAGAACAACATTTAATGAAAGACAAGTTTTGAAAAGTAGTTTAAAGATTTAGTTGTATATTAAAGGATTGAATTGAAGTGAAGAAAGAAAACACAACCAAATAGCTGGTAAAAAATTGTGTTAACACTAAACAAGCCTACTAAGCGTATATAATTGAATAAACTGCATTCTCATAGATTGTAATCTTAGTTATTTCTAAAATAAACATTTTAATTCTAGGTGCTCTCAAAAACTGCTAAAAGTTAAAAGAACTAAGACTCCAGCTATTAATGAGAGAGTTTAGACAAATAATTTTATCAATTACCAGGAGTAGGGCCTTCTTTTTAGTAATTTTACTCTAGAAGGAGATAATTACAAGGATAATTAAGGGCCGAATTCTAATAATCATAAGGATTTGAGCAATGCTTATGAAGTCTCAATTTCTGGTGATGATATTATTCCTAACTGTTCTTCGTCTGTGTGGTCCACCCAAGTACCTAAACTAACGCATCAGTATAACTGGCCTTCAGTATACGCTGTATGTAACTACTGGAAAAAAACTGATAAAAAATTAGACAGCCTCGTCAAGTAAATAGTGGCGCCGTTACAAGGATGCCGTCTACCAGCCAAGAAACATCATTATTCTTTTACATTTATTATGTTTATCAAGCCATCGAGGTCGGTCGTTTAATATACTGTACAACATATAGAAAGTTTATAAACAAGTCACATTTCCCCAAAGCTAAACTTGTGTAAGTTTGATATGGTTCTTGTAAATCTTTTTCTGTTTGTCTTAGAACTGTCGCTGTACCAAAGATCGGTTGTTTTGCACTCACAAAGAGTGTCTTAAACTTTGAACGCACCAGAAACCTGATTAAAAAAGTTGAAGCTAAAACAAATTATTGATGGACTCATGATTGATACTATTTTGCACTTGAGTTCATAGTAGTGAGTTACTTTACCAAACCGTTTGTTCAAGTAAACGTAGCTTATTAACGAATAAATTAAAGCAGCTAAAAGCATAAAGCAAGCGGTAGTCCATTGGGAAAACTAATAAACAAAGTTGAAATTAGTTAATTACAGCAACAACTCTATGTGATTGGCTATAGCTGTTTTAAACCATAAGTGTATAACTATAAAAAAAAGTTTTATTTAAAAATTTCACTCAATAGTATATTATTCAAATAGCTGAAATAAAACAGCGTAATCAATACCAATATATAGTTTATTACTTCACAACCATGACAACAAAAACAACTACATTTAAAACTAGATGCATAATAAATTTAATAATACGAGTAATAAAAGTCAACAACAACTTTTAAAAGTGAAAATTCACCAGAAGAACGAAATCAATTATTAAAATAATATAGAATTTTACAGTAATCCACAAGTTGTACTACCGTCTGGTTCCGTTCGGACAGTGTATGTGAGTAATGCATTGTTTAAAAGTTAATTGAATAACCATGTAAATTTAAATTTGCCTAAATAAATGACGGAGTGGTGTAATAAGAAACAATAAGACCGATGACTTCCACAATGACAGACCTAAGCTTCGATCGACCGAACAACCTTGCGTCTAGGTTTCGGTAATCCAATAATATGCAAGTTTTATAAAAAGGCGGACTAATTGGGCAATTGGTTTCAACTTAACAAAGAAATCCGGTTGGAAAATCCTGTTTAAGGACCTTCATTTATTGCCTCCCACCCAAGATCAATTCGCATCCGACAACCTCTTCGTATAAGAATAATAACAACAGAGATCGAAAGCACAGCGGTAGAACTGAAATTTCACTTGGCTCTCGTTTAGTGAATGCGTGATAGCATACACCTAAGATGCTTAAATGGTATCTCAAGGTATCCATTTACCATGTGTATCCGGTTATGCTTATGAATACATCAATTGGTGTCACTCCCAATTCTATTGAAGATCGCCTTGTCAATGCCTGTAAACATTGGCGTCGTCGCAAAGAAGTTTTCTAGCCAACAAATTCCATTTACCTCCCCCTCCCAAGTTCAATTTGCATTCAACATCTTATTCGCATAGGATTTTGAGATGCTATGCAAACTTGGAACTAATGAAACCTTTGTTGTTAAAAATCCTACTAATTCATCATATCAACTAATATTTTTTAACAATTTTCCAATTACGAAAAAATAAATAAAACAGAACTTTGGAAGAAGTGAATGTTCTTCATATGTAGACCGTGCTCAACCAATTTTATTAACAAATATTAACTTTAAAAAAAATTAGAGTGCTACATTGAAACAAAAAAAAACACAGCATCAATGAATTAACTAACTTGTTACAAAGACGAAAGTCAGATAAAGAAAAATCGAGAAAAAAATCAATTTACAAATAAATAAAAATAGGAGTCGGTCGTACAAAACACAAAAGTGAATCATTTAACAACATTGAAAAAAATTAAAAAACAGATTTTCAAAACAAAGCACAATCAGTTTTGTGAGGGTTGATATTCACGTTTTATATATAACAAAATATTCAAAAACAAATTTATAAAGCACCACAATGTTTTTTATTTGTTAAATGTAATAGCTGAGATGTCGCCTTAATAGGCAAATATAAACATACATCAAGGACACTTAAAATATATCTCATGTATATCATGTAAATATCGGTAAATAATCAGTCCCATAAAATTTTGTAAACAGCGGCACCATTATATGATCAATCAGCATCAATCAGCTAAAAAACTTTGCTGTTTGTTGCTAACACAAGGTTTTACCCGGACATTAATCAATAAAAGTAATCGTTTGAAATGCTCTAAAAATGGTAAATAACTTAGGATGTTGTCAAACATATAATTGATTAATTAATATTGCATTATTACAGTACAACTTGGTATACGTAGTTCTGTCTTTAGACTCGTATCCCAGTGTCGATACTGAAATGCGGGATATCGTTTGGATTCGATAAAATACATATTCGATTGACAATATTTATCGTAAAAAATCCAAACAACAAACCCGGAACGAAATAAATATGCAAAACGTTGACGGTCATATTTAAGCTGATATAATAAATATAATCGATTAAAGAATTTGTCTTAAAGATAAATTGATTTTGTTCCGTTTAGCTACCAAATTATTACAGTTTTCAATCTTTCTTTCTCTCTCTCTCTCTATATATATATATACTGAGAGATGCTAATAACATGGCTAGTTATATTCATAACTATTCCTGCTCCACGTGGCAAATCCTAGACTAGGTGCTCCCAAGCATGGGCTTCCGCCTTGGCGGGTGGGTGCAAGCATACATATGGGGTACATAAAAGGTGTTTTAAGGCATATGTATACCATATGTTGCCATTGGGCTAATCCTGACAAAATACCAGACAGACTCATCAATCTTTGTGAACAGTGACGCCGCCACATGGATTAACCAAGAAACTTCGTTATTCTTTTACGTTTGATATGCCGTATAAATATGGAAAATAATAAAGAAGTGACCACGTCACTAAACAAAATGAATTAAAATACTGAGAAAAATTTATACAAATAAATATTAACAATTAAAACTAATAAATTATTTAACGTATTCCATATTTGTTTGTACATTTAGATAAATTCGTTTTAAAAAAATACAGAGTAAAAAGGTTACATTTTAAAGATAACATCTACGTAAAAGTAAGTACTACATGCATTTTGCATAATTTTCAAAATAACAACTCCATTGATTAATCTGTGCTTATTTTTTTATAATATTGTTTTATAATCACAATCTATATTTATCAAACGAAAGATTGTAATAATGACCTAATGATGTTGGACAAAACCAATAAATTAATCATTTTTTAATCATAATGTTGTAAGTTAACAATTTTTTATAAATTAAGCGTTTTATTGTAAACTCATTTTGTTAACAGTAGTGTTCGATGACTTGAATTTTTCAGTAAAATAAACATGAGTGAAGTTTTCAAATTATATTTAGTAAAATCACAATAGTAATTTATCAGTTGTCTGTCTTTAGTCATACTGACACACTACTATATATATATATGTATATATATATATATATAGTAATGCTTAGGCCCACACATTAATAATATATATATATATATATATACATGCAGTTTATGAGAGATGGTTGTCAAAATAGGTATGTGCATATGCATAAAAGTGAGTTATTTTAAAAAGGAACTTCTCCTAATGAATATACTAATCATTATATAATGCTTTTAAAAGTTAACATTTTTTGAATTACCAAATATATCTCTTATAATTTTATTTAGTATGTTTCGATTTTGTAATTGAAACATTTTTCAAAATGGACATTTAATTGAGCCAAGCAATAAGTTTGCTTCATTTTTCCATCCTAGACGTAAACGTCGAATCTATCTTCACTCGAACATGATTCCACCTACTGGGCCATTGTATTTTGGATCCGAAATATTTTAAATAAATTTATAAAATGATCTATAGGCCAACAAAAACTCAAACAAGGTTGTGTGTAGAGGCATAAACAACAATGTAATTAACAACTTTTTCAAGTAAACAAAACATTAGACTCACTAATAAAAAAACAAAAACCAAATTATATTTAAAAAGAATCAACAATATAGACGTTTTTAGACAGGGTTAAAAGCACCAAAATGATAAATTGATATCAAAAAAAATAAATTAGAATCAAGTTTTTACAAGTTTTCTACTTATCATTAAGCATTACAAAACCATTCAAAATAATAAGGCCGTCGAAACAATGAAAATATACCTGGTTGTGTATTAAAACAGAAACAGTAATTGAATAGTAAATTCTGTAATTTAACTATTTTGTTTTGTAGCTACAAATTAAATTATGAAATACCACAATAGTCAAGTCACTAGACTTGCTCCTATGTTGGAACCCACCGCCTACATTGAATACAGGATGAGTGCTGGGTTTGGCCAAACCTCCACTTACATAGAAATCTAATATTAGTATAATTACTTTGTAAATATGTTTATTTTAATCATTATTTAAGATATTATTATTACAATTAAACTGCTTCTTACATAATACACAAATGAACATGTCTATCCGAATTAATAAAATCACATGCATGGTTGTTTATACATGACCTCTGAATCAACTATACTGAAGTTGCGTATAACCAACTGCACCCTTAGTTCGTATATATATATATATATATATATATATATATAACGTAATAAGATAAGATAATCAGACCTTTCAAGTATAAAAGATAAACAACATGTGTGGACAAATATGACCCATAAACACGATCAAATATCAAAGATACAATTACATGTAATTTAAGATCAAATCAACAATAACAAATAACTTCGTTTTTACTTATTAAAACTAAATATACACAAGGGATAACTAATAAAACGCAAATTACATCAATGTACTAATAAAAATATATCCTTAGCAGTTATATTGTGCATAATAGCGATCATTCAAACAAACACAAAGCAGATACATGTGCCGTCAATCAATGCTTTAAACATAAACACTTTACTGTGTCAAATTTAATAAATAAACTACGTGATAATACCATCATCATCGGGATAAACATCCCCCACCGGTTATTATTACCCAGAGTAGTCCAAAAAACCAAAATGTCTGCAAAAACGTCAACTTTTGTAGTGTGTAATTGAGGTGTGCTGACATTAAATGTTAATTACATCCCGAGTTAAACTCCTCCAATGATCTCTGTTAGCTGCATAGGGGGGGGGCTTAGCATAAACAAAAGGACTGAGTTCGCATGCTATAATGTCCGTCCAAATTTTTCGTTGGTCGCCTGGTCTCCTTTTCCATCCGGGTAATGGATGGACTTCCATAGCTATTCTGGTTGGATAAATGGGCGATCTACGTAAAACATGGCCAATCCATTATAATCGTCTTTATTTTGCTGTGCTAGAGATACATGGCCAATAAATGTTAAGAGACTTACAAATATCTGGGAATGGTCAAAATATTTTATTAGTTATTAAACGAGTACGTTCAATAGAAGACAGAGAGCGAAACCATATGGATCTTAAACAACTTTGCTCAAAATGAACAAGATTTTGTGTATCCACTTGGGTGAGTTTCGTATGTATAAAGTAGAATAGAACGTACTAAACTCTTATATATTCTAATCTTGGTTTTAATAGAAATATTACTTTTGTTCCATAAAAGTTTACTTAAACGCCCAAAGGCTGCAACAGAGATACGAATACGATGCCAAATCTCTGAAAAGCTGGATCCTTTATTATCTATGACCGAGCCTAGGTACGTAAATTCATCAACCACAGGAAGTAAGCTATCATTAACAGTGATTGGATTTTTAAAGGGGACGTTCACTAAAACCACTATCTTTTAGCTTTAAGATATAAACCGTATTTCTCTGAGGCTTTTTGAGTAAGTCGAACCGCATTTTGCAAATCTTCTTCGGTTTCTGCCATAAGAACCGCATCATCTGCACATTGAAGATCCGCTATTTTGCGACCATCATGAGTTATACAGCCCTCAAATGACCGGGAAACTTCATCAAAGATGGCATCAACTACAAAATTGAAGGCCATGAGTGCTAAAACACATCTTTGGTGAACACCTGAGTTTATGTAAATTGCATCAGCTAAAGAAGCTCCATTCCGTATTACTGCGTTTGAAGACGTGTATAAATATTAAATAATGTTGACAATCTTAGCAAGAATTCCTTTGGCAATGAAAAGATTCCACAGCAGGTTGCGATTGACAGAATCAAAGGCGGTTGAATAATCTATAAATGCACAGTATGTAGGCTGTTGGTATTTCGATCGTTTTAAGAACAATGTGGATTTGATTGATGCATCCCATCCCAGGACGAAATGCAGCCTGGTTTGCTCGTGTGCAACACTCCCGTTCGCCATGGATCATGCGTAAAATAATATTTGCCAACATTTTTGAAGCCCTGCAAAGTAAGCTGATTCCTCAATAATTAGCTGTGTCTGTTGTATCTCCTTTCTTATGGATTGAGAATATAATAGCTTGTGTCCATATAAAAATGTTAATAATTTACAATACATAAAATTGTACCATTCCATCAACAGTAATAATAATCACTGCTGAATTTAAGTTTTTGTTGAAAAAAGCTTTTCAGCAATGAACGTGTTCAAACAAATGCTTCATGTTAGTGTAGCCTAGTTTGGATTAAAATTCATGTCCACATGGCAATGATGACTACCTAAAAAACAGATTTTATTTTACACGGTCTCTAGTTCCAATAACAGCAATATTCCGTTCTCCAACGTACACTTAAACCAAGGAAATGCAGGTCTTGAGTAAATTGAGTTGATTTGGGCTTTCACTCAAAATTTATCAACACAATATGTAGCTATTTGGCTAAGAGATATCAATAGGACGAAAAACAAGTAATATCAACAATATTTATATTAACACAAGTCAAACGCGACGACTTACAATGTGCTCGTTCCAGTAAAGCATTTTTCAAACGTCTTGTATTGCTCTTGGTAATTTGTCACCGCAGATACATTGGAACCAGATTGGAAGGACAAAAGATCTTGACTATTGGAGGCCAAATAATACAAAGTAGAATTAATATGTTTTGGATTGATTGCATTGGGAGCATATGAATAACTGATTGTTACGCCTGAATTCCAAAACTGAGAATTAACACAATCAACATATACTAACTATTATTTGCTATTTGGACTTTAATCAATGAGTAAAAAGTAATTTTCAACAAGGCAACCAAAACTGGCATAAAATCGTACTGACTGTTAAGAAGAAAAATCCATTCATTCATTTGGTTGGTTGGTGACGTAGTCACCGTTCCATTATTTCTATATTTGTACAACATATTGAATGATGGTCTTCGATGACATGATAAGCGTAACAAAAATAGAAAAATAACAAAGTATCGTGGCTAGTAAACAGCATCTTTGTGACGGTGCCACTAATCGCAAAGATTGATAAAACCGCCTGATTTTTGGCATAGTTATCTCCCTTAGGTCAAGAACTACATATGGTATACATAATTCTTTTAGGTATTCTAAGTATATGCTTGCACCCATCCACCAAAACGAAAGCCCAGTTTTACCGCTGTGAACTCGGTCGCTGCTGTTATTAGTCTAGATTCCAATGGAAACCTAGCACCATGTGGAGGAAGAACAGTCAGGAATATCACCATCATTGGAACTTGGGCATTACTCAAATCCTCACGATCACTAGCAATCCTGTTGCTACTTGCACAGTCATCGAGCAATCGCCCCTTTCTTTATTCTTTTCTATGTGGAAAAGCTGTGTATATTTACCAGACACAATCAAAATAATAAAGTTATTTGATTAAAAAACACCATCCTTATAACAGCGTAGATGTTTCCAGAAATTAATGAGGGTACCTAATTTGTTACCATAACTAACATTGTTCCATGTAGGCGGGGCACGGATACAACGATATCAATTTTGTAAAATCACCATCATCATTCTCAGTTTAAACTTAATATCAAATTCATTTCATGAATTCATACCAACTATTTTGGAAGTTTTATTTGCTTGCGCTCACTTTGAATCCACATAACATTCAGTAAAAATTAAAGCATGCAAATTCAAAACTTAAGATTATTGTATACATTATAATAATGTTTACGATAACGCCATCACGAGAATTTCCTTTCTAGCCTACAAATCGTATTACATTTGTAGATGACATTTGTTGCATACGCAGCATTTCCTATATATATGAATCACTAAAGTGCAATTGTTTGAAATGCCACGTAAACATTCATTCATTCATTTTGGTTGGTGACGTGATTACCACTTCAATATTTTCTACATTTACACGCCATATAAAAGATCGACTTCAATGGTTTGATAAGCGTGATAGACACAGAAGGATAAAAACGTTTCTTAGCTCGTAGACGGAATCCTTGTGACGTCGCCTCTGTTTGCAAAGATTAAAGAGGCCGTATGAATTTTGTCAGGGTTATCTTCCTCAGCCCAACGGTTACATATAGTATACGTATACGTTAAGATACCTTTTAAGTATCCCGGGTATATGCTTGTACCCACCCACCATAGCTGAAGCCCAGTTATACCGTTGTGCACTTGAACGCTGCTGTTATTAGTCTACATGCCTAAAGGCATCTAGTCCAGGATGCACCACATGGAGGACGAACAGTCAGGAATATTACCATCATTGGGAATTGAGACTTTATAAGTATTACTCAAATCCTCAGGATCATTAGCATCCCAACATGATAATAATCACTAGCCAACACGATCACTGGTTCCTTAAACTCAATCTTCCAATCAATTATCTTAGGCACGTTAGAATTGAGTAAAACCAACAACGCCACTAGGTTGTTATCTGTTATGTTCATGGAGCATGCATCGAACACTTACCATATTCCATGCACTAACGTGTTCCATGCGTAACTGTTCCTCTGGATAACGCAAAGAAAATAGAAGGTCAGCCTTTATCAGTGATTCCAAATGGGATTGTTCTTGAACAAGAGGACCCAAACCCGTCTTAAACTGAATCAGATCCAGTTCGGTAACTGGGATGGGTTTTGAAGATACACGAACACCCGTAATAAAAGTATACGTTTCCGTTCTAAATAGAGAAAACATGAAAAAATATCATCAAAACGTTGGCTTCAGGATTCACATTTATACCATTGTTTTCGAATAAAATAAACTTGCTATTTTTAAAAAAAAAGCTTATTATAAATGATTATTCAATACATTGACGAAAATATTCCTATCAATTTCACCCTAAATGCACCTAAAGCCATACTGAGAAAGAATAAGTGTTGAAACGTAAAACAATATATATACATATATATATATATATATATATATATATATATATATATATATATATACAAAAAGAACAAAAGCGATATACAAAAGTGTGTTGAATTGTAAAGTAAGCCATTAGTAAGTATGTATGTAGAAAACCTGTCCTTACAAACAAATACTAAAAAAGAACTAAGTTGTGACGTTGTCCAAGTGTAAGCAGAAATTAGTCCAGCGACAAAACCTTCATCTCTTCAATTCAGTCCAGGTTGCACCACGTGGAGGATGAACAGTAAGGAATATCGCCATCATTAGAAATTGAGACTTCATAAGCATTACTCAAATCGTCAAAATCATTAACATCCCTCAAAATTTTCCTGCAAGGTTGCACTGAGCTAAGTAAAAACAAGAACGCACATTCAGTATTCGTACTACAGCTCAAACCGATTCTACCAATTTAGCACTTTGTGCCAATCTTTACACAACACTAAATCCAAACATTTCTTGGCATCCAATGTTGCTTTTGATTTAGCCGCATAAATTTTCCAAAAATAGTGGAAAAGCCTACACACGTGTAAACACATTTATTACAAAAATTAAAAACCCATGTAATAATATTACCATAAATTATTAAAGATCTTTTTTTTTTTACATTTGACGTCAATATTGCATCTATTATTTAAAAACAAACGTTGTTCATTCATTTCAGTGCAGCTGGTGACTGAGTCACCTCTTCGTTATTTCTATATATTTGTCCAGCATAGCAAATGATCGATTTCAATGGCTTGGTAAGCGTAACAGACGTAGAATAACAACGTTCTTGGCTGGTTGACGGCATCCTTATGACTTCGCCACAGTTTGCAAAGATTAATGAGGCCGTCTGAATTTTGTCAGGGTTATCTCCCTTAGCCCAAGGGCTACAGATAGAATATATATGCCTTAAGATACATCTTAAGTACCCTAAGTATACGATTGCACCCACCCGTTGTAGCGGAAGTCCAGTTATAATGCTTTGCACTCGGTTTCTGCTATTATTAGTCTAAATGCCCATAGGCACCTAGTCCAGGATGCACCACGTAGAGGAGAAACAGTCAGGAGTATCGCCATTATTGAAAATTGAGACTTTATAAGCATTACTTAAATCCTCAAGATTATATATATATATATATATATATATACATATATGTGTGTGTAATAGTTGTCTAAAAATAACTGAATACCGGCATTCAGATCTTAAACCTTCGATAGTTGAAACCAGAACATGTACCATTTCACCACTCCATTTCAAATAACATTAATTAATAAAATCTCATTACAATCAAAATTTATCAATGCTATTTTACACTTAAACATTTTAAGCTAAAAATAATCAATATTAAAAAAACAATCAATCTATTAATAACTGGATATTTCTGCTTATAACAACATATTTTAGTCCAATTTTGGGGACACAAATATGTATCGTTATTATTTCATGAAAATACAGGAAATACAAAAAGCAAAATGGGCGAACAATCACAGTTAAACTTTGCAAACACAACAAATAAACAGAATCAGTTCAATTCAAATTCTAAGATAACAGGCAATAAATTTTTAGTAGAGCTTCAATTTACTGCGCTACAATCTGCCCCAACACTAAAAATTCATACATTTATTGATATATTTATGTTACTGACTCAAATGTTGTTTAAAAAATTATTTATTAATTAAAAGTTTCTTTAAAATGTAAGTATATTATATCAGTTACTATCAATCTTATTAATTATTGCTTTCTGTTCAAACTTACACAATCTAAGAGTATTATTCCCAAAACATATGCACATATATGGACATATATGATAGAAGTCAAGTTGGGATGTTAATAATCCTGAAGATTTGAGTAATGCGTATATTCATTTTGGTTCGTGCTGACTATAATACTGGTGATAGTCTTATTTAAGCAACTAACGACTTGAATAATGATCGTAAAATTGTAAAAAACGTTAAAGTTCATGTGAATAGAAACAGAAAAACAAGAACATGGATTATGAATGTCTGAATGAAAATATTCCGTTAACTCATTTTAAACACAAATACATACTTAATTCTATTTAAACCATCAAACACATAAAAATCTACCTTAAACTTGAAATGAACTTACATACAATGTGCAATAATTCATATTACAAAATATTTTAATTTTTCATTTTTTTAAGCAAACATTTATGCAGTCATTCTACAAAAATACGCCACCTACAGATTCTCAGAAATGGAGGGATTTAGCCAATCACAAGCCTAGATAAAGAAGAATAGTTTGCGGTTGGAAGGACATCGAGCAGCAGTGTGTTCAATACAAAACCAAATAGAAAAAACTGACCAGAAACAGCGACCTTTCATAAAAGAGGTAAAAGTTGAAGAATTCATTTTATAAAAATATACACTCTAAACAATCTTAAGTCCATACTGAGAAAGTTGGAGGGCTAAAGCGACTTCACTTTTTTAGTAAATATATTGTGAATAATAAAAAAAATAAACGAGGAAACCATTTGTCAATGTGTACTCCAGCGCATAAAGAAGCACTAGAAACTATCTAAATTGAAAATATTTACTTTCAATCTTGCTTATTAAGCTCCAAGAATGTTAAAAATTATCGAAATTGTTTATAGGTGCACAACAAAATCCATTTTGAGCAAACAAAAGCAGTTGTTAACATCCTTGAACTTGACTTAGTATTAACCGGTTGTTGTGTTTGAACATTGATACTCGACCAATTAGCTACTTGCAAAATTAACTGTATCACATTGTGAAACTTTTATCTAGGGCCGAGCTTAACTATACATTCTCTGTATCTTGTATAATATTCAAATCACACATTTATCGAAAATCCTTTTAATGAATGACAAAACATTTCAAATACACGCCAATTGTCTTTTAAAAAATGATGAACTAACAACTTTATAAAAATCACATGTCTGTGATTTATAAAATCAATTATTCAGCCTTGTGTGCAAGATCTCAAGTACATCACAGCATATATATATATATATATATATATATATATATATATATATATATATATATATATAAAGCAATACATGCACAATCTGCTTGTAATCGATAGAGTGCATCCTATAAATTCAACTCGACTACGGATATTCCAAATTACAAAGTACTTACACATGCACACTAATTATTTATTCTATGTGTACATGCATACAAACCTGAATAATGTGCATCAAATAATTACCTTTTATTGAGCGTTTTTTAATGATAAAATTGAATTGGTACAATAAAATACGTCCAATACAATTTGACCAAAATTAAGTATTTGACATTTGTATAACAAAATAAAACGTATGTACTCAAAAACACAATTACTATTTACAATAAGGATATAATAAATGTTGATATTTCTATGTAGTCTCCAGGGTTAATCATAGTTAAAACCCCACGTCCTAACTCCATACCTCTATAAGGCGCATTTTTGACTAAAAGTGAAGTGGAGCAACGGCCCAGTGCTTAACAGTATAATTGTTCATTCGCTGTGTGTACAAACATGCAGTACTGAAAATGTATCCTATATAGTATGTATCTATATTAGATGTAACCATTAAATTCATTCATCTTCATTATTTCTATATTTGTAGTGTAGTAAACGATCGACTTGATAGCAAACAACAAACGTTAGTGGCAAACTTGATAACAAAAGTTGAAGAATAACAACATTTCTTAACAGGTAGACGGCATCCTTATGATGACGCCAGTCCGCAAAGATTGATGAGGCCTCATAATTTTTGTCATGATTATCTTCCTTAGCCCAATAGCTATGTATAGTAAACATATACTTTAAGATACCTTTTAAGTACCCTGGGTGTACATTTGCACCCATGCGTCGAGATGAAAGCCCACTTATACCACTGTACACTCCATCCTTGTTACGTTAGTATGGGTGCTTGGATGCAACTAGGCGAAAATGCGCCAAATGGAAGGACAGTCAGGGACATCACCATCATTGAAAAAATGGAACTTTGCGGGCATTACTCAAATCCCCAGGATCACTAGTATCCCATTTGGAGAAAAGAGTTAAACCTAACGTAAATCCAGTGTCAAAAAAATGTACTATTCCCTTGCATTTAATGAGCACTCATTATCTTCTTCACATATAAAACAATGAAAGAAGATTATGTTTAAAAAAACAGGCGACTACGTCATCAACCAAATTAATGGATAAAATTAAACAAACGTACGCTCCTGAAGCAATGGTAAGGTCGTCAGGAAAGATGGGTTCGTATATGACTACGATGAGCACGTCATGAACGATGCCTTGTCTCTTGCTTTGTTGACTTTCCACAGACGGAGAAAATTTGATTAGGCCACAAGCTATTTGATATGAAATCATTGACGTTGTATCCATGTTACTCGATGACCAATACAGTTTATGTTCGAATCTAAATAAAAATAAAAAACGGATGACTAGAAATAGTTCAGCACAGGTTTCATTCATTTTGGTTAGTGACATGATCACCTCTTGATTATTTTCCATATTTATACGGCAGATAAACGATCGACTTCGATGACTTAATAAGTGTAATAAACGTGGAAAAATAACAAAGTTTCTTGGCTGATAGACAGCATCCTAGTGACGTCGCCACTGTTTGCAAAAAAATGACGAGACCGCCTAATTTTTTGTCAGGGTTATCTCCCTCAGCCCAACGGTTACATATAGTATACGTATAACTTTAGATAACTCTTAAGTATCCTGAGTGTATGTTTGCACCCATCAGCTGTAGCGGACGCCCAGTTATACCTCTGTGCACTCGGACCCTGCTGCTATTAGTCTAGATGCCTAGGGGCACCTAGCCCAGGAAGCACCACGTGGAGGACAAACAGTCAGGAATATCACCATAATTGGAAATTGAGACTATAAGCATTACTCAAATCCTCAAGATCATTAGCATCTAATATAGCCAAAGAAGCGTTTACATTACTGGTGTGTGACTTGATACATTAGAGTGACCGTTTGGTAGCATAGTCACTTGCATCAACGGGCCGCCATTGCAACAAATTGAATTCTTGTTGCAGTGAAATAAAATTTATACTATTTTTTATCACATAACTATTAGCGTAGTAACTATTAGAAGGGATGATACGATAGTCAAAAAATTGGAATAGATGTTAGAACATCTGACCGTAGTTAATTTATTTACACGACATTCTCCCGCTTAATCATCATTTGCCTGCTTGTTGAACAAGTCAACTTCCAAGCACCACTAACATTGGCATTCAAATTAGTTAAAAGTATTCACGTTCACGTTTTCAAAAATTTGATAGTTAAAGGCCCTTCGAGTAAACATTGACTCAAACGACTGGCAAAGAACGTTTTTAGAAATGTTATATTATTGTCAGATTCACTTGACTAATAAATTTACTAGGTTTTCAAGTCAACCAGGAGCACTGTACAGCTGTTTCATCCTTACTTGGAATCATCAGCAGCGCATACCTTTCAAGTTTTACACACACATGAACTTGAAACCACACCCTATCTGGTGTCAGGCCAGCACCTTAAACCACTGAGCTACGGATGGATGACCTTCGACCTGTATTTTTATTATTTATAGTGAATCTGATCAATTCTAATTGCCCAGTGTCCTTAAATGCTGCTACGTTACTACCGTTAAATATAAAGAACGTTTTGTCTGAAAAGGTTTGAATAAAAGACAATGCTTTGAGATTCTTGGACGGACGCTGTTCGGGACAATATTTACACTATACTGCCCAGGACTTGGAAACAATGGCTAAATCGATGGACTGACATATCCCGTAAATAATGGAAAGGAATTATTCTATACAAACTTGGAATTAATGAAGATGTGGCTTTGCCACTAACTTTTGTTGTTGTTTGAACTTCAAACCCCACACTTCTCACACAACCGAATCTCTTATCACTGAACCATGGTAATAAATGATAATATGGCTTGTATTCTTCAACTTGCCTAATAGGAGTGATCCGATCAGCATACGGAAAAATGTGCTATTATTGACCACAAAAATAGAAAACCTCTTTTTGTATAAATATATGCTGCCAAAGTATATTATTATAGATATAAATTGATTAAATATAACTCCTACAATAATGAATTGTACGACAATTTCTACTTTTAAGTTATGAGCTTAGATACTTGAAAAAATGGAGAAAACCAATGCTATATTTGACTTGATACATACACCGTTCCATCAAGTCGCCAAATTTTTTAATCAAATCAACCCAGTTATATATTTTTCTAACATTATCCTTATTATCCACATTTTTCAAGACCCCTATAAATGTTGAATTGTCTTTTAGGGCGGTGTCTTCTCCATTTTCTTTAGTTCAATTAGTTACCAAACAAAGGACAGTAACGTACAAGAGGCTAACCCCGAAATAAAAATTTTAATACCAACATATTTACCAATAATAAAGTAAAATTAAGCAAAAACGAAACTCACCACGTTAAAAACGTGTCAAATGAAACAAATTTACTATAGTTAAATCTATGCAGAATAATAGAAAAATGATTACGCCCTTTCTAATTCAAACATTAATACAAAAGTCCATAAACTGGCTTTGGAATACAACTCAATTTCACATGATTACTTTATTTAACCCTATGATTAAAATAATAGTTGCTTACTTTTAAAAAACCTTACCAATTTAATGCATTGCATTTACAATAATCTAATCCGGATATATTTATATAATCTACTTATGGATAAACCCAAAAGCACAATCACAACCTTCACATATGAGCTTATATGGTTACACAAACACATACATATAGAAAAAAGTAATGCAATACATCCATATTTTTGAGAATTGAATACATGAAATGTAATTAACTGTACTATATATATGCATTATTTTAAAATTTTATTTACATTTGAATACATTTGTTTTATATGGAACTACACTCATCGTAATTTACATCAACAAAGTTATCGATTTAGTCTTATTGTACTATTCGAAAACTGAAAATCAAATTTGCCATCATTAGCATAACAATAATCAATCAGAACAATGTTTCGACTGATTTATCAATCATACATAATACTAAATATAGTGGAAAGCAAAATAAACCAAAAAATGTCAATTAGCTAGTACTTAATGCCGGGGTGGTCTAGCGGTACAGTGCTCGATTTGAACCTCGGTGAGCATGAATTCGAATCCCACTACCGGCACTAAAATGCGGACCCACGTTCGGCTTCATTAAAATGTCTACTGCTAAAAGATGTTTCTAGTAAAACATTCAATGTAATAAGCAAAACATTGTGACGCTAATTAACTCTTGTAAACTCGTATCCTACAATTGGGTTGCTAATGATGGCAATATTCCTGACAGTTCCTCTTCCATGTGGTGCATCCTGGACTAGGTGCTTATAAGCATCTAGACTAATAACAGTGGTATATCTGGGCTTTCACTCGATTCTCGTTCAGTGATTGAGTTCTAGCATACACCCAAGATGCTTAAAAGGTATCTCAAGGTATCTATTTACCATATGTAGCCGGTTAGGCTTGTGAATCAGTCAACCCTGAAAAAGATCGCCTGTCAATACTAGCGTCGTCGCAAGGAAGCGGTTTTCTAGCTAAAAAACTTTATTTATCCTACCAAATTCAATTCACATCTGACAATCTTTTCGTGTAAAAATTCGAGAATCTATTCAAACTTGGAATTAACAAAAGGGTGGCTCTGCCACCAACCTATGCTATGTTATGTATCCTACAATTGACAAAAGTTCGAATTTTACTATTGAAATGGAATACAAGCACTCATTTGACTATGCTTAAATATGTTTCTAGTAAAACATCCAAGTAATAGAACGATTTAGATGAGATAAAGTTTGGTACATTCTTAGTCCGTTAGTAATCAAATAATGATGTCTTTGGCAAAACCTGGTTAGGTAATTTATTTATAATAAAGTCGTGTTTCAGCTAACGAAAAACCGCATTTTATGAAAGTTCCTTTTTGTTATAATACATCATATCGGAGTTTTTTAAACTGATCTAATTAAGGACGCCTATAATCATGAAGATTTGAGTAAAACTCATAAAGTTTCAATTTACAATTATAGTAATATTCTTAATTGTAATGTGAACTCATTAATAGAGATCGGGGTTTTAAGGGCACAGCTAAACAACTGGGCTTCCACCTTAGACGATTGGCTCAAACATATTTTAATAGATACTAGAAGGACACAAATGACTGAATCGCAAAACTTAAATTATAGTTATCAAAAATTCGATCTCATCATCTCTTATCAAAAATATTTATTGTAAAATATTCAAACAATATACCTGGAAAACACACACTATAATACATTTATTGACACTCTTTAAACATTTACAATTCAAATAAAAATTTTATCACTCTAATAAACCATATTAATAAAAATGTTTGAACCTTTTCAATTTCTAAATAAGTTAATTAATTAATCTATTTATTACATATATCAAATAAATTTATAAAATCACTACGCACTTTTTGTTTTAGCATATTTACTACTTATATTATTTAAGTAAATTAATTAATATATTTAAAAATAAACAAAATTACATACTCAGCAGTCCTGAGTAAAACTAAATCTGTCCAGTTGCGCAATGTGCCTTTGTTCACTTTAACGGTACTCGACCATTCCTAAAAATAAAAAGATTTTTTTATAAAATCCATCTAAAAATTTACAGATAAAATAATTTAAAAATTTGGACCACGAAAATCATAAAAAGTGATTCCTTTCAATGGACAGTCATTAGACTTACATTCTCCAAATCAAATCAAATATTTAATTTTACTTTAATTCATATAAATAAAAAATACTTCTTTTATGAAAAAAATTTGTTTAAACGCTACATTACTCTGTACAATCAAGGGTGTGGATAATGAACAAAAACCAAACTAACCATAAAAATAAATTCATTTTACTACTGAGGAAATGAAAACCCTGCCGCGGCTTGGGTGCTTGCTGTTCTTAATCACTGTTAAAACTAATCTTCCAATAATTACCATACTATGCAAGTTCGTAAAAACTAATACTGATTAACTGAAAAGTTCAATAAAATAGATAGTAAGCGGAATGCTGTACCCAATGTTACAGTAGGCAATATACAGCCACTGAATAAATTAGTGTTGAAAATTCAGAAAAAAAATTAATATAAATTAATTTATCTCCAATTATTTTTTAGTAAAAATAAATATTAAGAATATAAAAAAATATTGTAAAATATGTAATAGATGCTTTATATTTATTTAGAAATATTTATTTAAAAACGCTCAGTCGGCCAAAATAGCATATTTTAAAAACAACGCTCATATAAACGTGGATAATAAGTTGAATCTATATAATTTTTATAATAATTGGTCGATTATTAATTTGTGTGCTTAATTTCATTAAAAATAAACGTTTAATAGTTAAAATTTAAACATTCAACTTTGATCCAGTTGTACCGTCATAATGCTAATTAAAATTAAAATTTAATTACTTAAAAATATATTTAAAAAATGATTTATTATTTTTTTGTAAATAAATTTTTTTCGATAATCTAAACATTTTTTTAATTTTAAATTATAATTGACCTTGAGAATCAGATTAATTTCGTTATTTGTTTTCGTTCTGTAAAATGAATACCAACGATAGATAAGATTACCATCTTAATGACAATGAACAGCATGTTATAAAAAAATTAAAAAACTATGGATTTTTGCCTAAACAACTAGCAGAATTGTACAGAGTAAGTCTTACAACAATTTATTGTGTTTTGAATGGACAAAAACCAAGAAACTATGATGTTGGTAGAAAAATAAAAACAAAACCGATAATCGAAAAATTTTAATGGAATTAAAAAAAATTACAACAAGCCCATTTCGAATATTGTAAAAGATAATTTACAAGAATTTAGTTATTCGATGGTGAGAAGCCGTTCAAAAGAATTTGGTTTAACACGTGAATCGCCAATAGTTAAACCATTTATTAGTAAAAAAACAAAAAGAATGTCGATTTATGTTTTGTAACAAGTGGATTGAACAAAGATTGTCTTATTGGCGCTCGGTATATTTTGCTGATGAAACAATGATTCGGGATGAACCATTTGGATATAAAAATAAAGTACTATGCGGGCCTAATTTTCAAAAACATTTACTTCCGGTAGTTAGAAAAAAGCCCACCCTCGACAAGTGATGTGTTGGTTCGGTATTAAGTATAATGAACCTATTAAATGGAAAATTATATCCGGTACCTTAGATAGTGAAAAATTTGTTTTATTAATAAAGTTTTTTATAATGAAATGCAACAGTCACACCAGGCTTACTAATGTTCTTCAGGACAATGCTCCATGTCATACGTCCAAGAAGGTAACGTCATATTTATCTAAGTTCACTATATTTGCTTTATATTTACATTTAAACAGCAGAGGGGCTAAAATCGAAAAAACTATCTTTCACTCAATTGCCACCTAACAGCCCGGATATCAATGTTATTAAAAATTTCTTCAGTATGCTAAATCGCAACATTAGTAAGCATACTGAAATTGAGGATTTGTGTGATCGTATTCAGTTTGTTGTTCAATATGAGATGAAACAAGAATGTATCAATAATCTCATCGACAGCATTCCAAACCGCCTTGATCAAGTGGTTAAAAAGAAACGCGATCACATTAATTCTTAAACATTTTGTTCATTATTATTCAATCAATCATTTGGTAACTAAAAATATTCCATGTGTTGTGTTTTTTTTTTCATATTTGACGTTATATTTTATATTAATAATTTTACCAGATTTGTAATTTTGAACAACTTTAACTTTTATACAATTATTTTTTATAATAACAATAGATATTAATAAAATTGTAATTGTATTTTATCAATTATATAATATTGTATATATTATGATTAAACTGAGTTCTTTTTTTGAGTTATGTGATGGCTACAGATGTTTTACTTTAATAACTACGTTTTTAACACTAATTAGCTTAGGAGTTGTATGTCATTCCAATTAATTTTTTTTATATTTTTGTTTTTAAAATAAATTAATGTATATTTTTTTACACATTATAAAGATCTGATTAATGTGATACATTTTTAAAATAAATATATGACCTTCATATAAATGCCTGAACTTTAACTTTTTCTAGTTAAAATTAATTAAATATTAAAATATGTAATTTATTTACAAAAATAATTATTAAAAAATACTTTTTAATTTTATAAATAAAATAACTGCTCACACATATACATACAAATTTGCACTGTATTTTTAAATAATCAATAATTAATTTATTTCAAAAAAAATTTAATGTAAACAATTTTAAAACAAATTTTTTTCCCAAAAATTACAAAATTATTGTTAGTAATTTAAGCACAAGGTCGATTTTTATTTTCCGTTTCAAAATTTGTAATTTTGATAAAAAGGTTTCTTATTTCCGCGCACCTAATACTTATGGTTAAAGCAGCTGAGCTTCATTATTTGTCTTCCCATAATTATGAATTAGCTCAAAGTTTTAATAAAACGAATACAAAAGTTAAAATAATTGCCGAATGTATGAAAGTAGATGTTCCAACTGTATACAAAATTCTGAACAATAGAACAAGCCCCCAGATCACCCACAGTTGGTAAAAAACGTTCAATAAGCAAACAAGATAATCAGTTTATAATTATGCAGCTTAAAAACACCGAACAATGAATATAAAACAAATTTAAAAAATCAATAATTAGAAAATTTTTCATATTCAATTATAAGGAGGATGAAATCTGAAGGTTTCATTTTTAAAGCGGCTGTTAATATACCTCCACTCAGTCGTACCCATAGATTACAATGGGTGGAATGTGCTAAAAAGTGCAAACATTATCCATCGTTATTTTGGAGATCAATATACATCACAGATGAGTGTGCAATATTCTATGAACCATGGACTGAACATTCGAAGGTTATTTATAGTCCAAATTTCCCACTCAACCACACCTGTACTGCAATAAAAGTTGCACACCCTTCATGTGCAATCAGTTTCTTAAATGGATGCGTACGAGTGGCAATTTAAACAGCGCTAAATTTGTACAAATATTCAGAGAATTGTTTCATAGTGAGCTGTCCAGGAATGCTACAGGAAACATAACAATTAACCAAGATAATGCTCCTGTGCATAATTCAAATGTAGTAATATATATTTTAATGACTTACAATTTATTATACGTTTTCCTTATTTAAACCACGAAAGCTTTGAAAAGCAAAAAGCTTACTTTTATTCAACTTCCTCCATACAGTCCAGACCTCAATGTAATTGAAAACGTTTTTAGTATTTTAAAACGTGAGGTGAACCGGATGGAAACTGACGTATTATTAGAAGCGAAAATTAACCATGTAAAAAAATGTATTTCGAAGGACTATACTAGTAGGTTGATAGATTCCTATCCAAAGTGGCTGGCAGAAGTTGAACAAAAGCCTGAATATCATTATCAAGTTTGTTACCTTTATGCTAATGATCCTGAGGATTTGAGTAATGCTTATAAAGTCTCAATTTCCAATGATGGTGATATACCTGACTGTTAGTCCTCCACGTGGTGCATCCTGGACTAGGTGCCTCTAGGCATGTAGACTAATAACAGCAGGGTCCGAGTGCACAGCGGTATAACTGGGCTTCCGCTACGGCGGGTGGGTGCGAACATACACCCAGGATACTTAAAAGGTATCTAAAGGTATACGTATACCATATGTAGCCCTTGGGCTAAGGGAGATAACCCTGACAAAAAATCAGGCGGCCTCGTCAATCTTTGCGAACAGTGGCGACTTCACAAGGATGCCGTCTACCAGCCAAGAAACTGTTGTTATTCTTCCACGTTTGTCTACGCTTGTCAAGCCATCGAAATCGATCGTTCTACATGTCGTATAAATATGGGAAATAATGAAGAGGTGACCACGTCACCAACCAAAATGAATGAATGAAATGTTACCTTTATTTTGTATTTTCATGTATTTTAGTAGATAAAAGTATTTTTTAAACCAATTATCTGTGTTTGTTTTTAAGTTTTCATTATGGTGGTATTGTGCTTTATTGCTAAAACGAATGTTATTGTGTGTTATATTAATAACTTTTAACGAATAATATATATATATATTAGTAAAGTATTATCCAAGGTATTTATTAATAAGTATTAGATATGTCTAAGATAAGTAACAAGTGCTACATATATTTCAACATTGGAATCACTTATGTCACTATCTGTACGATCTGCTCCAAAAACTATAGACGCGAAAAACATGGATTAAGACAATTTAAATCAAACATTTGAGTATAAAAAATACAAGTTTAGTATAAAACATTTCACATATACATTACCCATTTTTAAATAAACAACAAAGTCAATAGTATAAAATCCACAATAAATTCAAATAAAAAAGCACAAATTATTAATTTAACGCTAAACACATACCTTAACTTCACTACTTCAAAAACAATGCTTTTAATTATAAATTTAATAAGCATAAAAAATCAATTTATCCCGAAAAATTCAAGCAATTAATCAATAAAAACAAACATTTGGAAAAAAAACAAGAAAACATTCCACATATAAAACATACCATCGGGTTGTAAACAAGAAAACTTTGTATCAGTAAACTCGGATAGCGTCGATGGGCGTATACCATCGTTCCAGAAGAAATGCACAATTCGTTCTAAAATACAAAAAATAAGCCAATGTACTACTCAGAAACATCAATAAATCAAAAAAATAAACTATGGTACAAAGTGCCTCTTAAAAATCTCCATTTAAATAACTAAAGGTTTGCTACATAATAACAAAGTTCTCATGAAGGTAAAGCTGCGGGTAATATGCACTAACTCTAATGACATCACCAAAATGACTCACAAATTTGAATTCAAATTCACACCGATTGTCATAAATTAAGAGTTTGGTAATTTAACCACCCATAAACTTTATTATTAAACTGTAAGTACATTTTACGAAGTAAAAAAACACTTTAAAAATAATTGGAAAATATCAAGTTTTTAAATCATAGCATGTTCTGCTTTTATATCCTCAAAATACATATATACAGTAAATCCACAAAATTACAAATTTTTATCCACTTTTGAAATAAACTATATTGTATTTTTTAAAACGGATCATGGATGTATGATTGCACTCACCAGCCTAGATAAAAGCCCACTTATAGTGCCGTACTGTCAATCTAGAAACTTATATAAATTTAGTTCAGAATGTAGCACGTAAAAATAACAGTCAACAATATTACCACCACTGGAAATTAAGACTTTGTAAGCATTTCTCAAGTCCTCATGATCATTATCAGTCTGGACTCACACGGACATAAATAATAAATCAAATGCACAACAATAGAACTAGACTTCGCTTTGGTAAATAAATGCAAGCCTAAACTTAGAGTACTTGAAAGGTATCTTACGGTATATGTTAGCAATTGATTCTCAAATTAGTAAAAACAACCTAGTAAAAATTATAGAAGCCTTTATTTTTGCAAACAGTAATGTCTATCAACCAAAAATATTCGTTACATTCTTACGTTTGACCTGTAAACAAAGTTTCTTTTATAAATCAATTGATTGAAATGCTCAGCGGCTACAAAATTAAAGAGCTAACTGTCGCCAACTAATACATTAATATATTTTATTAAATACACGGACGTTGCATAATGACCAAATCCAATATTCATTAATTAGAGTTACTTAGTTATTATTTGTTTACCTACATAAATTTTAACAACAAAAGACAAGAGAACGAAGACCAGCATTTATTCAGTCATACTAAAACTTCATTTATTCACCCAATTCCAATTCTCACTACCGGCACTAAAATGCGGGCCCACGTTTGCCTTCGCGAAAATGCCCACTACTGGAAGATGTTTCTTGTAAAACATTCAAAGTAATAAACATAAAATAAAATAATAAGTATCCGACAATCCAATCGTATAAGAATGTGGGATGCTATGCGAACTTGGAACTAATGAAAAGGTGGCTGTCATCAACTTTTGTGTAAAATATTAATTTTAATGTAATCATGCAAATTATAACATTTATATCAGCAACTGAACACAACTCTTAAATCACAATATGTAATATTTATTCATTCGAAGGAAATAATCAATAATTATGATTAATAAAGTTTAATTAAGTGACCATGACCGAAAAATGCTGAAAACCGGACAGTTCTTAATAACTCGCTACACCAAAACGCTTCCTTTTTTTTTATTTAACATTTTAAAATTCCACAAAACTTATTTTAACGTTTTCACTAAATGCTATTTATGAAAATAAACATTGATAATTAAGATGGAATAAGAAAAATACCCCATCTTTTTAAATTGCTCCAAATGCAACACAAGTTAAATCTAAATAAAAGTTAACAATGTACACAAAATATTTTTATTTAAACAATATAGATAACGAAATTTAATAAATCCTATTTTTTAAACATTACCACGTGTTTAAAACAATTCATCTTGTGCACAATGCCATCGTAAATATCAAGTACAAATGCTCCTAATGATAAAAAATATAAAAGTAGTATCTTACTATAATTAATATAACCGTCAACGTCAAGAGTAATTAATACAGGAACATTTAAAGCTAATGAAAGGAAATTATCTTTCCTGATGTATAATTTTTCATCACTAAAAGAAGAACCAATGTAACCGTTGCCTAAAATTCTAAAATAAATACTAATTGCTTACCAACAAATGTTAATAGATCAGAACTGCTGTCATCATCAACAATTTTAAAAGCATTAGAATTTGCTAATTTATGTACAAAAGGTTTTAATCGGTCTAAAACACAAGCATGCGGCTCATCTAAGAAAAATATTAAACAATAAATAAAAACCTGTTTTTATAAATTCTGTAGAAATTTTCGATCCAAAATAACACCACAAAAATATGTACAATGAAAGTAAAACAATTATATATATCACAATCCTCCACCTGAATTTCAGAAAATCAAGAAAAGTAAATTACTTGTGTATTGGCATTAATTTAATATATTTCATGCCACTTATTAAACGTAGTTTATAATCCAACCATGTAAATAAAAAGAATTTGCGTCTGTGTGACGATATATTCATGCCAAAATCATTGTAAAGTAAATTGAAGAACCGCCAAACTTTTACGTGTTTTTCTAAAGTTTATTAATAATTTTTAAAAAGTACAACTTAAAATTATATTTTTTTAAAATATGTAATTTAAAAACAAATGTAATTAAAAGTATTAATTTAAAAACCTAAACTGTAATATTTTTTAAATTAAAATCCAAAACAATAATATTTATTTTCAGGTTTCAGTTTTGTTGCAGGTTACAGGTTGGTTCACGAGTTGAGTAGGAGATAATCTCCTTTTGATCCTCAGTTTAAATTTATCATCAATATCGTGTTAAGAAAATAAAATTAAAAGTTAAAATAAAATAAAACAACCAGAATGAGATAATGAGTTTTATTCACGTAAAATTAGCTATGGCATGACTATCGTAGGCAGCCTTGAAAGCTGATACAGACTTAGCATTAACTACCTTTGTAAGTAGACTGTTTCAAGCATTGATAACTCTCTGAGAAAAATGATGGAGTCTTAGCTTAAAGTTAACTCTGGACTTACGCAATTTAAGATTATGCTCTCTGCAAGAGTTCCTCGTTAGTGAAAAGAAAGATGGGTGGGGCCTGATGTTAAGTATTGATATACCAAAATAAGATCACCCCGAAGCCGCTTATCTCTTAGAGAAAATAATTTTAACGAAAAGAGCCTATCTTGATAAGGCAAACTCCTTAGAGCCCTAGGTAATTTAGAAATAGCCTTTTGAACTTTTTGAAGATTGTAGGAGTCAGCCTTTAAAATAGGATCAGTTACCTGTGCACAGTATTCTAAATGAGGCCTAATATAAAACATGTAAAATAGACAAATACTCCTTGGGAAAAGACAGCCTAAATTTCTTTTAAAAAATTTTGATAAGTTGATAGCAAGTTTGGGTTGCTTTAGAATGATGACCTGTGAACTTGAGCGCAGAATCTACAACCACTCCCAGGTCTTTTAAGAAAGTAACCGAATCTATCAGTTGAGTGTCATGGTTAGGCATTGTGAAGGTATTTCTGGTTGGTTTACCAAAGAACATGTGCTTACACTTGGCTAACTTCAAGGAGAGAGAGTTTTTGACAGCCCAGTTATAAATGTTGTTAATATCAACCTGGAGTTGAACTGGATTAGCCCCCCAGATCTTGACGTCGTCGGCATACAACAGGATATTGGACTGGATCACGTCAGGTAGATCATTAATAAACAAAATAAACAATAGAGATTCTAACACCGACCCTTGTGGAACTCCCAAACTGATTTGGCTAGGAAGGGATAAATCAGAGCCAATTCGAACCCTAAAGGAGCGGTTGGTAAGGAAGTCAGAGATCCAAGCCAAGATTGACCCAATGATACCTACTGATTTTAACTTGGTTAAGAGTATGCCATGTGATACTTTGTCAAACGTCTTAGCAAAGTCAAAGTATATAGCATCAACTGAGGGGCCAGAATCTAATATTTTTGTGATACTATCGGTATATGTAATTAAGTTGGTAAGGCAAGACCTATGAGGGTAAAACCCATGTTGGGCAGATTTAATAATATTATGTTTGATGATGAAATCTAACACATGAGCCCTTATTAACCTTTCCATAACTTTACTAGGGGTAGAAAAAATGCCGATGGGTCTATAGCTTACAGGCAAAAATCTGGAACCCGATTTAAATATCGGCCTTATGAATGCAGACTTCCAGCTAACTGGAAGCCGGCCTGCGATAGTGGAGAGGTTAAAAATGTAGGTTAGATGGGGAGCTAATACCTTTGCACATTCTTTCAGAACTCTGGGGTACACCCCGTTAGCACCGCATGAGGTTGACTTGAGTCTTACGAGCTGCCTGAGAACCGTGTGTACATTTGGAGAAAGGGGACCGATAGTAAAGGATGGGCTTGGATAAGGTAAAGAAGTAAAATCTGAGTGCTGAAATATCGATTTAAAGTAATCTCTAAAGTTGTTACAAACTTCAGACCTAGAAAATAGTAAGCCAATATCATTTTTTAATCAAGGTAGGGTATCCTCTGAGGCGCCCTTATCCTTGATAAACTTAAATAAGGCATTCATATTGTCCTCGGATTTAAGTAGGAGATTATGCACTATGGTATCCTTGCGCAAGTTAATTTGGCTAAAGCATTGATTCCTAAAAGAAATATATTTGTAATAGAAACAGAGGAGCCTAGTAGATTTCCATAGACAGTATCTTTTATTCCTTTTCTGGATAAGATGTACAATCTTCCTAGGGAGCGTAGGGTTGGTATGAGTAGGGATACAATGGGGAACAAACTTATTGATGCCTTCTTTGATTAAATTAGCAAAGTGAGAGTAGGCTTGCTCTAAATCATTATTATATAGGGGAGTCCAGTCGGCCGAAGCAAGAAAATGGCGCAGTTTTACAAAGTCAGTTTTCCTAAAGTCAGGAATTGGTGTTAAGTTTTCACTTTTAGTCCTAGAGTTGTTTAAGGGAAGGTTTACCTCAAAAGACAAAAGGATATAGTCATTCTTCTCAAAAGGAGGAAGATACGAGATGGAATCAATGTAGGAGGATTCATTAGTGAAGACAAGATTGAGGCAAGAGGGAAAGGAACCAAGTCTATATCTAGTAGGAGATAGAATATGCTGGGTGAGAGCATGCTTGAAACTTAAGTTTAAAATTTTGATATCAAGTGGGCTAGACCCAGACAGAAAAGTTCAGTTAAGGGAGGGACAGTTGAAATCTCCCATTAAGATTCAATGTTTATATGGAAGGAAGAGAGCTTGTTTGAATTCAAATACAAAAGCGTCATTAGAGGATTTAGGTAATGAAGGGGGCCTGTAAAAAAAGAGAGCAAAGAGTATGAGAGCCTAATGTCAAATGAATGGAGTCATATTTCCGCTGGGGTATACATTGCTGTACGGGTATAGTAGCATAGGGAAGGTCTTCCCGAATGTAGAAAAGACAGCCCCTGCTTTTACCTTTACCGGAGTCTTGCTTTACAATTCTATACCTAACTAAGAATATTTCACTGTCAAAAACATTTTCAGAGAACCAAGTTTCTGTGATCCCAATAATGTGAGGGTGAATACCTTTTACTATTTGTTGTAACTCTACTAATTTGTTAAGCAGACTTAAAGCATTAGTGTAGTAGACCATTATGGAGGAGAGGGGAGCAGAGGCGTAAGTTGTCTGAGCCGATGAAGGATGGGGACATGAGAATGACTTCGGGATAGAAACTGAAAATTTGGTATATTATTATTATTAAGTCTAAGGAGTGAGAGTCATACTATAGGAATTTTGTTATCTAAAAGAATTACAGTTCTGGACAAATTGTTGGGTCGGTGTATCCTTGGGAGGTTCTTTAAAAGGCGAAAACCTAGAAATTTAGAACGAATGCTTAACCAACTCTGCAAAATGTCTTCCTTGATGAGAGAAGATTTAAAAGTTACTAAAATGGGAGGGGCAGAGTGAGGACGCTTGCAAAAGAGTTTGCATACTTTAAAATTGTCACCCCTAGGGGAACAAGAAAAAATAATATTAGTTACTAGTTCCTTATAGTTAATAACACTACCTTTGATGCCTTTAATAATGATATTGCAATCACGTTTGATGTCCTCAACGTGTTGCTTTGTAACAGCTAGAATTTCTTTCTGGGAGAGTCTTATAACCGATTTAGCTGCTAAGGAAGAGGGGCTGCTGTTGGAGATGTAAACTTTGAGGGAATGAATTTCAGACAAGACATTGTTGGAAAGGTGGGAGATAGAAAAGCTTAGAGCTTTAGTTTTAGTTTGGGAATCAGAGAGCTTACAAACCATTTCTGCCAAGGTACAAGATACACTATCAAGTTTAGTGTCAAGTTCTTGAATCTTAGACAGATAGGGTTTTGAGTCTGCAAGTGATTCTAGGATATCATCCAGTTTGTTGTTGTTGACAGGGGGCAATTGTTGTATTTCAATTTTAGTCTATGCATTTATAGTCAATCGGACTATCAGCAAGCTGCGAGTAGTGTTTGGGAAACAATCCCAAGCACGATTCATAAAACCATTTACCGCAAAGTGCACAAAAGATGCCAACTTTTACAACCTTCTTGCAGCGTTGCAGGCCACAATTGGATAAGTTGGAAAGAGTCATATCTAGAAATAACACTGAGAAAATAGATATATAATTAAATAAAAAAAAAAATATTACTAAAAAAAGGCTAGTGATAGTTGTTTAAAGACAAATTAGTGCTAGTGTTACCGCACCTTGCACAAGCTACACACAATAAACACACAATAACACACCAAAAACAGATACCAAAAAATACACAGATGTTATATATAGAATATATATAACTGAACACTAAAACACCAAATAAACGCAAAAACAAAAATTTAGCAGAACGTAACAGTGAGCACAATACACTTAGCAAGCTACTTTTGACCCGTAATGTCACGCAAGCGTATCCCACAAATTCAAAAGTGTCACAGATTTAAAAGCTGCAGATTGATACACGAGTGAAGTAAAAAACAATCTCTTGTTGATCATCGGTTAAAATGTATGGACATTACCGTGTTAAAGAAAAACAAAAATTAAGCAAAAATATAAAATAAATAAAACATCAGTATACCAGGAGGATAAGCTGACAAAAACTATGTAAAATTAGAGAGGGCGTAAAAATTATAAACAGGATACAGGATAAATCACGAGTTAAGTAGAAAAAACTCCTTTTGATTCTCAGTTCTGAAATATTAAAATATCTGGAGTGGGAAAAGAACATAAACTGGGAAAAATTGGGAAATAAAAATAAAGGGAAACTAAATAAAATTAAGAAGAGCGTGCTTATTATAGGCTTGCTTGAAGGAATAAAAAGAGGTAGGTAAAACAATATGGGATGGCAGATTATTCCACGCTGAAATGACCCTATTGGAGAAATAACAACTGCGGAGACGGGTACAAGCTCTAGGCTTTGAAAACTTAAACTTATGTCCCTTTAATGAGTCCCGAGAAGGAATGAAATACAATGCACTACGGCCATAATTTACGAGTTCGTAAACTAAAATAAGGTCGCCTCAGATAAAGAAAATAACTTTAATATTTTTAAACAATTAATATGATCAACATTGTAAAGCATCTTGGGTATTTTAGAGACTTTTCTTTGAACTTGGTTTAGATGATGAATATCACCTTTGAGGATATACGGCCTTAAATGACATAACAAATTGGGCATTGACTACTTTTGAAAGTAGATTGTTCCAGGTGTTGATAACTCTCTGAGAGAAGTGATGGGGTCTCAACTTGGAATATACTCTGGGTTTATTCAATTTAAGATTATGACTTCTGCAAAACTTCTCAGCTAACCTAAAAATGTGGTATACTAAAATAAGATCACCCCGGAACCTTTTATCACATATAAAAAACAGTTTGAGAGAATGCAGCGTATTTTGGTAGGGTAGATGCTTTAACGACCTACGCTCCTTTTGGAGACTGTGTATGTCAGATTTAAGGATTGTTGTAATATCTTGAGCACAATATTCTAGATGCAATCTAATATAGAGCATATAAAGCAGACAAATATAATTTATGGTTAGGCTACCTAGATTCCTTTTGAAGAATTTAGATAGCCAATAATAAGTTTGAATTGCTCTAGTATGATGTCCTGTAAACTTAAGTGCAGAGTCTACCAATACTCCTAGATTCTTTATAAATTTAACCAATTCTATCAGTTGGAAATCAGGATGGAGCATTGTAAAGATATTCCCGGATGATTTACCGAAGGACATGTGTTTGCACTTAGCTAAGTTTAGTGGGAGAAAGTTTTTAACAGTCCAGCCAAAAATATTGGAAATATCAGCCTGCAATAAATCAGGGTTAGAACTTCAGATCTTAACACTATTTGCATAAAGCAGGATGCTGAATTGAACTACTGCAGATAAACTGTTGATAAAAATAAAAAACAGTAAAGGCCCTTATACCAACCCTTGGGGTACACCTGAACTAATTTGACAAGGAAGGGATACGTATGTGCCAAGTCGGACCACAAAAAAGCAATTAGAAAGAAAGTTTGAAATTCTAGTGTGGATTGGCCCAGTAATGCCAAAGGATCTTAACTTGTTTAAAAATAGATCGTGAGGTATTTTATTAAACGTTTTTACAAAGTTTAAATCAATAACATTAACTGATGACCTTGAACTTAGTATGCTTGTAATGCTATTTGTATTGGTTATTAAATTAGTGAAACAGGACTTGTGAGGCATAAAAGCTTATTTTTGAATAAATTGAAGGAATAAGAGAAAACCAGTTAAAATCACCTATTATAATTTAGTGTTTGTAAGAAATAAAAAGAGTTCTGATATGAAAGTTTTACTGGAGGCTTTTGATAATGAGAAAGGGCGGTAGAATAGAGAGCAAATAGAATGAGAACCTGATGCCAGATAGACAAAATCATACCCTTTCTGATGACTGCTACGACGCAATGAAATATTAGAATAAGGTATATCCTTACGGATATTCTTCAAATTTACTCTTACATGAGTCTTGTCTAGCTATGTTACGTTTTACAAAAGTATTTCATTGTAGTATGTTACTTATGAGCCAAGTTTTTGTGATCCCTATAATGTGGGGGGAAATTGCACTAACTAGTTGTTGTAGTTCAGATAATCTGCTGGAAAAACTCAACGCATTCATGTAGTATACCTTTATAAAGAAAATAGGAGTAGGATGGGAATGAGAGTTTAAATCCGGGATGGAAGCCAAACATTTGGCGTATTAGAATCATTCAACTTATAGGAATGGTGTTGCCTATAGCGGTTAGGAATCTAAAAAACTAATAGCGCGTTCATCCCGCAAAAACTTTTTTGATACGCAAATACTAGGATAATCAGAACGTACGCTAAACCAACACCTCAAAATATCTTTCTTTATGAGTCAGGTAGTGAAAATGACTAAGACAAAGGGAGCTGAGTGAGGGCTTGTAAGGAAGTTTATATATTAAAAAAAATTTTAACCTTAGAAAAATATGAAAAATTTTTATTAGAGACTAATTCTTTATAATTAGTAACAGTGCCTTTAATACCTTTAATTATTAGATTGCAATCACGCTTTGTATTTTAAACCTGTTAGTTATTAGCAGCCATAATCTCTTTTTGGATAAG
Source organism: Cardicola forsteri (assembly GCA_025895645.1). Lineage (NCBI taxonomy): Eukaryota > Metazoa > Platyhelminthes > Trematoda > Strigeidida > Aporocotylidae > Cardicola > Cardicola forsteri. Next base: position 680,133 of record JAKXYG010000618.1, on the reverse strand, counting down.
TCTTAGCACCAATTTAGCTGCAAGGGCAGAGGAGTAAACATTGGTTACATGGTTTTTTAGAAAGTTTATTGTTTCCAATACAGTGTTGGAAAGATGAGAGATGAAAGAGTTTATTACCTTGTTTTTAGCTTGAAATTCAGAAGGTTTAAAAATCTTAGTTGATAAAGTTGAAGAAATTTCCTCTAACTTAGTGTCAACATTATGGATCTTGGAGAAAAGGGTTTTAGATTTTAAAAATGTTTCTACAATTTTATTTAATTTGTTGTTGTTAACTGTAGATCAATTGCGCTGTTGCGTCTATGCATTTATAGTCTATCGGACTATTAACAAACTGCAAATAGTGTACAGAGAATAATCGAGGACACGGTTTGTGAAACCAATTACAGCAAAGTACACAGAAGATGCCAACTTTTACAATTTTTCTGCAACGATTTTAGCCACATTTGGATAAATTAAAAAACGTAATATTTAGAAACAATAACTAAGAAATAAATGTAAAAATTAAAACAAAAAATAATCACCACAAGAAGGTTAGTGGTCATTGTTTAAAAGATAAAAATAATGCTAAGTGTTACCACATGCTGCACAAGCTTATGCACAGTAAACAACTAGCACACTAAAAAACTATATATATATATATATATATATATATATATATATATATATATATATATATATATATATATATAATTACACTAAAAACAAAAAAAAAGTTTATTGGATCTCAACAATAAGCTCAATACAATTAGCAACCTACTTTTAATCTATTACGTTACGTAAGCCTTTTGCATAGATTCAAAAGTGTTCACAGGTTAATTAGGAGATGACTCTTTTCAATCATCGGTTTAATGATATCAAATATTAGGGATAAATAATAAAGGGGGGGAAATAGGGGATGAATAAAAACAAGATGATTAAATAAAATTATTGAGATAATAATTGTTGTAGGCTGTTTTGAAAGCCATAATGGACGAGGTCACGACAACATGTGTTGGGTGGGTTATTCCACGCCGAGCTGAAATGATGAAAACGCAAATGGGACTTAACTGTCGGCCTTTTTATCTTTAAATGATATCTTCTACGAAAATCGGATATAAATTATTTTTAAGTAATCCAGACACTTTAGTAAAATATCTATGCATCTTATCAAGTTTAACAATGTTTGCCCTTAGGACAGGAGACGTTAATTGAATACAGTATTGAAAGTGCGGTTTAATGTAAAGTTAATATAGAAGGCGTGTAAAATTAATCGGGATGTTACCTAAGGTGTATTTAAAAAAATTAATCAGTTGACAGAAGGTCAAAGCTGCTTTGTTACAATGGGCAAAAAGTATGTGTAGGACTAAAGGTAACACTTAGATCTTTAAACCAAGTTAACAACTGTGATAGGTTAAGAATTTAGAGTTTTAAACTGCCTATTAGAATGTTTCCCAAAAGTGGAATGATTGCACTTAAAAATATTTAATGGGAGCGCGTTATCTATAGACTACTTATAAATGTTATTAGTATCCTCCTGTAATTGTTCTGGGTTAGTACCCCAGATTTTAACATCATCAGCATAAAGCAGAATGTTGGATTAAACGATGGAGGGCAAACCATTGATATAAATAATAAACAACAGTAAACCTAAAAACAAATCTTAAAGGATCTGACATGGGCTTATAACTGTCTAGTCTAAACTTGCAACCTGACTTGTAGATTAGTAGAATAAAGCCTAATTCTCAAGTTGCAGATATCTCACCTTTATTTAAAAAAGAAATTAAATATGTGTAATAAAAAAGGGGATAATGCTGATACACCTTCCTTAAGCACTCTCAGGTAGAGATTATTGGCTTCCTTGTGCGGTCGACTTAATTTGGGGCAAATACTTATGGACTAAATTGGATATAATTAGGGGATATTCAGAGAACACTGTGAATTCCGGGTAAAAACCTAATGAATAATCTGTATTGATAACAAATTTAAAATCTTTACTAAAGGTATTGCAAACTTTGGACATTAATAAGAGGGAACCGTGTTCATTCTTGAGTTAGGGAAAAGAATTCTCAAATCCCCGCTTATTTTTTATGAATTCAAAAGGCAGGCTATTATTTGTTCTAGAGCTACTTAGAAGAATGTGAAGTCTTTGGTTTTTAAGTCTTCTAAAGTAAGCTACACATTTATTTTAAAAATCTAAATAACTATAAAAAAACAGGGAAAGCCAGACAATTTTCACTAATAAAACGCACTGATACAAAGTTTCGTGAATCAAATAATGTGGCGTGGAATTTTGGGCAGAGAATGGGAAGGGATATAGAAAGGGATAAAACGTCCAATACCAGTTTTAATAATATTAAACGATTAATATTATTTGTATAAAAATATTCCTAATTTATGTTATTAAAATAATCCCTTAAACATGTGAAATTGGCATTACGGAAATTAGGGATGGCCTCTGACTTGAGCTTGGAAACTGGGTAGATGAAGAGAGGTAAACTTTGTAGGTAAGAATAGAGTGACTACTCCTTCCCCCGTTGAGAAGGGGTAATCACATTAATTAACTGAGTTTCAAAACGTTTAATTTATTATTTATAAAAATGTTTAAATTTAGTTTTTAATAATGTTTAATACTTATATTATTTACTTAAAAGTTCACATTACTTTTTTAATTAGTATTTTTATTTATTATGTAATTATTTTTTAAATATTTATTTAAAATATATTATTTTAAAAAAAACGTATAACAGTTTACCGAATTTTATTAATAAATATTTTGTAAAAATGTTATTGAATAAAATGTCAAGTAAAAGAAATTAAAAATAAACAATCACATAAAATTTGTAATCTAATGAAATAACATACATTTAAAAACACATGCGAAAACTTATTCAATAATATATAAAAATATTTTTTTGCTTTATAGTTTATTTAATGATTTTTTTCAAGTCAAGTGCTGTACCGCTAGACCACCCGGGTACATTTAATTTAGATTTAGCATAAGCATAGTTAACATATTTAACATATTTAAAATAAGCCACAAGTGCTAACTATTTTAAAATGTATTATTATGTTAATTTTTGTTTCATTTTGATTAACTACTGTAAATCGGCTATTTCCCGTGCTGCTCATTTCGTTACACAATTTTCCGTTGTTATATTTTAGCCTAATATATTGTTTTCCTGTTTTTCCTTGTTTTTAATTATTGTGTCATTTTTGGCAATATGACTTCCTATTCTTTGTATTATAATTAGTTACTTTTGGGTAACCAGTATTAGCACTAGACACCAGTGGACTCTTTTTTATTCAACCAACACATTTTAACAAATTGGTTATTAGAAAACGTGTCCACGTTTGTAACTTATTTTTCTAAAAAAAAACAATATTTTTTAATTAGAAAAGTAATTTGGTACACACCTACTCTCTGAAATTTTACTGAAGATACCAGTAAAATTCCAAAAAACGTGATTTTTGTTTTCATTTGATCTATATTGTAACAAATTTAATGTATGTTTAACTTGAAAAATTAACATTTACTAATCAGTAATATGTATGCTATCAGTGAGTCAGGAGAATAGAAAATACAACTACTAAAGCATTTTACAAGTGAAACTAAAAATCCCAGAAGCATATATATTATGAAATACACTTTAAAAAATTATTTTTACATTTAATGTAACATTCGATTAATTTAAATGTTTTTTAATCAGAAAATACGGTAACCAAATAATTTACTTTTCAAGGCATTACAAATATATCAAACAAAAATTATATATTTATCTACTACTTACTTAATAATCAATAATATATTTTTTTACTTAAAAATGTAATAAACTATATCAAGTTATCATTATTAGTAGGACCATAAACTCGTAAATAATACAAAACATTTTACAATAAAAACAAAAATACATTATTTAAATTATTAAAAAATAATAAAAACATTTACAATATTATATTTTTATCTAGAAAAGGTAAATTTAGTAATAAGAAAATATAATTTTTAATTTTAATTGCTAAAACAAAATATGAAAATGTAACAATTAATTAGTTTTTTATATTGAATAATTTCAAAAACATTATGTCAATAATCTAATTTAATTACAAAGCAAAAGTTTCTTCTGTTACTTTCAAACTTGTGCTTAATAGGTCTAACGTACCCTCACTAAAAATAATAAAACTGTAGTTTACAAATGCACCTTGATAAAAGAAGAATCATCGAACTGGAAATATTTACTCACTAATCCATATCTTTTTAAAAACAAAAACTTTCATACACATACATGTATGTAATTAAATTTAAAAATTGTGGAATGTGCCAAATTTAAAAGATAGACATTTTTTTAAAATTAATCAATAATCTAACCTGGCAAAATATCCCGGTATGTAGTAGAAAATTAAAGAAGCATAAATGTAGGCATATACAACACTGTAGATATGCACAACTACATTAATTTGATTGGTTTCAAAAATTGGATAACACTATTGTTGCATAGTTATACCCCACAAGTTTTTTGTTGCACATTTATCTTGGATTGGTTATTTAGTGATACAATTGAATCTAGTGGATCAGCACACATGCGAACATATAAAAGTACATTAACAATTTATTTCCATTTTTTGTTGTTTTATTAATAGAATTCAGTTATCTTTAGTGTACCCATGTAAGTGTGCCAGAAGGCTATTACTACACCTACACATATGGATTGGTAAGGCCATTTTGGTAAGAGTGACAATTTGGTTTGGTTGTGTATGTGTGAAAGAGAAAAAGTAAAATGCGGATAAACGCACCCATCCAAACACACACACACATGCATAGTGAAAATAGGCAGTATACGGCTAATACAAAAGGAATTGTTTGTGTTAGAATTCCCATTTCGCATATATTTAGACAATATAATAATAATAATATTGTTGTTGTTACTATTATTATATTAACATACATATAAATAATTATATGTATAAGACTCTATATTAAAATTGATTTGGAAAAATTTTCATTTTGTTAGATTTTGTGTTTTTATTTTTAAATTCGATTTGAAGATTAGTCATGAATCACGATTCGGAATCGCATGTAAAAATTTCACGTACCATCTATCGAGGTATATCGCCCAGTACAACACGGTTGGAAGTACGTTTAATAGAGTTCGGTTAAAATATAATTAACAAATTACTGATAAAGGTTTTTATATTTGGTTAGAATAACAAAAATTTTTAATATGTGTTAAATGTCTAAGCTTGATGAAGTAAGATTTTAATTGAAACAGCAATATTTTGTAAAGTGAAAAAAATTAATAATATGAGTATAAATTATATACCACATCTAAACTGTAAAAATAATGCTATAACTATGTAAATGTTTTAATAATTTATATATTTTATTAGGAAATGAAAACATAGCTAGGTTAAATGCCCATTTATACTTAGTGCCGGTAGTGCCGGTTTGAAACCCTGCCTACCAGGGAACAAGTGTAGCCACTTTACCATTTCGGTACTTTTATGATGGTTAACATTTTGTAAAAGTCATTACTCATATCATCCATAAGTATTAATTATTTTTTAAATTTGAATTATCAGTTATCATATTTTGACGTTTATTAATAGGATTGATTTTAAAATGTTTTATTTTTGCTGTAAGTTCAAATAAAAAATGGCATTCAATTGTTTACATAAAAATAGGTTACTTATAAACCAAGTATTTAAATATTAACAATTACACATTAAAAACTTTTGAATTAAATAGTTACCTTACGTTCCAATTTTACTTCATCTTAAAAACTTGGTTGAGATATGAAATAGTTCAAATTCTTATTAATAAATAATAATAAGAATATTTTGTTCACACAATAAGAAATAATATACTTTTAAATATAATAATTATTTTTTAATTATATATATTTATATATATATATAAACTTATTTTTTATGTCTTCACGATTTTAGGGTCGCGTTCGCGAGTTGGAAGACATGTTAGAACTTGAGCGAGATTCCAGAGCCCGGGTATGCAAAAATAATGTTACAATTTTTATATTTAAAAAAATAATGTTGATAAAGCTGAAAAAGGCATTTGTAAAAATGGTTATTGTATTAAAAATACACATCGTACATTTATTAAAACTAACAAAATCGATCTACTGGGAGTGGTATGGTGGTTAATCTGTTGGACTCAGCTTGGTGGGAATGACTTGAATCTTTCCACCAACAGCAAATATAGACTCTTGTTTAGCCTTGCTAAATTTCTAATTTTCGTATATATATATATATATATATAGGTTTGATTATGTCTTACTGTTGATTAATAATTTATTGACAAAATCCCATTGTATATATATAAATTATTATCAATAATATTATTTTTGACCCAGATACGTTAGTACAAGTACATTCAGTATAAGCATTAACATAAATTTTAATAAGGAAAAATATAAAAACCAGTAAGAACTAGGATATATATATATATATATATATCATTGTACATTAACTAAAAAATAAAAAAGTTTACGTTCAGATTACCAGGTCTATAAATAATTACCATCAAGAACCATTTTAGTTTCAATAATTGTGAAAAGAAATGATTAGGTTGATGACGTAATGAGCGGTGATATTACTATATATAGTTTTTTAATTTATAATCTAGATGATCTAATGACTATATCTCGATAATACAATTCATTTAGTATAAGACAGTCTAGTAGTATTACAGTTCCCAATATATATTGCATTCCTTCGATTGTCTAATACACTATTTATTATTTTTGCCAAATCATTCAAGTTAAAAATTAATAGTAATAATAATAATAATAATAATATTGAATTTGTCTACTAAGGCTGAACGAAATGCAGGTGATTATGGATTTCAAATGGATGCATTAGCCGAACGTTTAGAAGAATCAAATAATGCATCAAGCCAAATGGTATGTCAAACTTGTTTATATTTTACCTAGATGGATTGTTTTAATTGTGTTTGAAGTGTTGATTCCAGGATTAGGATATTTAGAGTTGAATTTTTAATACGTTTTTAACTTACATAATTAACAGTTGCACAATCTTTGTAATACAAAAGGTGGTAGTCCAATTAGAAATGTACTATAAAAACAACCTTTTTGAGTCTATAGCTGTCAGGAATTGGATAGGAGAGAATCGGAGAATAAATTTAGCAATATTACTTATATACAGAGCTAAACCTTTGCTAAGGAACATTATGATAGCATCAGTAATATCATAAAATAAAAGTAATTTTATGTAAATAGTATCTTAAATAATGTTAGGGTGGTTAAATTAAGCAATGAAGATAAACCTAAAAATTAATTTAATAGTATCACTTATTACATTATACTAAACAATTTGATTTCAAAATTTATATTTATCACAAAGTAATTTTTGAAAGACAATCAACTTGTAATCACAAGTGACAATATTTTAAAAGTCATTTATTGGTAAATTGTAGTATTGTGAGAGCACAGAGATAAAGTTGCTACAAACTTATTCTAGTAGACAAGGATTTTACTTTTATTATAAACACTGAATACTCACCCTCATTTAACTAAGCTAAATGTCTAATTTTTAGAAAATGTTTCTAATAGCAAACCTTGTTTTTTTATCAAAAAAAACTAAACTAAAAATGTCATTCAGTTTTATCACACTGGAATTTATCAAATAGTAAATAAAAAATAGTACACTTTTTTTAATAAAAAAAACCTATTTTAAAACAATTTCAAATTAAAATATAAACATTAATTAATCAAAACCCAGTACGAAACTAAATAATTAACAAGGTATGTTTTAAATATTATGCATCTTCCCAAACCTTTCACACACACACACACACACGCACACACACATAGAGAGATCTGTTTTATTTGGTAACAAACACAACGCACATGTAGCCATGGACATACAGATGTCATATTTCTACTTTTTTTACCATTTGAAAAAACTCTTACTGTTGTTGCTTATATGAACATTTTTAAAATAGCATCACCCCCCCACGAAAATATTACAGCCAAATAATCGATTTCGGTCAAATTATTTCCATTTGTGCACTGTAAATGTTTTCTATTTTTATTTAAATGGCAATTGGTCGTGTTGCAAACATACGCATTAAAAACCGGTATAATCTTTGGCTAATAATTACAGGGTGACGTTTATAATAATATGTTACATGTGTGTGTGTGGGTGCGCGCAAATACCTACGATATGATTGCACAACTTGACGGTTGTGTGCCTAAAATAAATAAATGCGGATATATATTTTTATAAATAAAAATAAAATTTGATTACTTTTGATATTTTTGTTATTTTATTATTTTTTTATTGATAATTTTTTTATACTGAAAGACCAGTTATAAAAAATTAGCAGTTATTATATTACTTTACTAAAAATAAAAATATTTTTAATACAGGACGTACTATTTTTAGTTGCCTAAATGAAATACATTATAATTTGTGCAGTTTCCCGTGATACTACTTATTTTTATTTTTTTATTATTTTTATTTTATGTTTTCTACTTCGAATGTTTTACAAGAAACATCTTTCAGCAGTGGACATTTTAGCGAAGCCGAACGTGGGCCCGCATTTTAGTGCCGGTGATGGGATTCGAACCCATGCCCACGGAGGTCCGAATTCGAGCGCTGTACCGCTAGACCACCCCGGCATTTCGTAAATTGTTTGTGTAGATAATTTAGCTGTAATTTGTATTTTATAAACGTAGAGTTACTTGTCCTACGATTTATTCATTTTTCTTATTCAATGCAGCTTTAGGATTAGTTATTATTATTATTTTAAATACTTATGTAATTTTTTCATATATATATATATATATATGGGTACTGAAAAAATTAATAATTATTTATGTTTAAGGTTGTGTTGATTACACGTTATCCACTTACAGATAAGCAGTCCTATGTTGTTCTACTGACTTTAGTGAAAATTTAAGATAGCGAATAAAAATAGTAAAGCGTAGTACAAAGATGTATTTTTAAAACGTACAAACCACCAGGCTGGCTAAAAAAACGGAAATTATAAAAATGATAAAAACATAACAAGATAGCGTACATTTTATTAAATCTTCGGCATTTTAAAACAAAAGTATCTATAACTTAATTCCATTTAAACACGAAATCATAATACCAGATTATTTCTTGTGAAAATAAATATTGACAATAATAATACTAATAATAGCAATAATATTAGTACTACTATTAATAATAATAAAATTATTATTATTATAGTTTTAAAAAATAACAATATTATTATTATTATTATTATTATTTATGGTTATTGGCTTAGATACTTTAGTAGAATAATAATAACAATAATAATAACAATGATAATAATAAAATAATAATAAAAATAATAATAATAATAATAATAATAATAATAATAATAATAATAATAATAATAATAATAATAGTAACTATTATAATCCTCATCAATCAGAATCGATAATAATTGATGATTTCTAGTTGTTGTAACATTATACAATAGAATAATGTCTGTTGTAGCTATTAAGTTTAATTTACAAATGACGGGTATTTTGTCTCATGCATGTGACATGTAGATCAGGTGCGCAGTTATTTAATTACACTGTAGAATTTTGATGACATCTAATATTTTCAACAATGTAACTATTCCCACTAAAAAGTTTTAAACCATTTGATGAAATTAATATAAGCGACCTAAAGCTGCATTTCTCTGTTGCAATTGAAGAAAGAAAAAAACTATATTATCAGTTGACAAATTCTTATAAAATTTGCACTAAAACCAGGAATAAATAAGCTTGTCTAGTGTTTTTTGTGCATAGGAATGGAACAATGACATAGGTTGTTAACAGTATGGAAAAAGGAGAATAACTATCTTTGTAAATATTGAGATCACTTCCATTATTATTTCTTTCCACAGATTGACAATCTTGGCAACCCCCATATCTTGTAACACCTTATATTCTCTCCACTATTAGCAAACATAGGTCAAATAGTGATAGCATGAGGCTGTTTTATCAGTAATTTGGTAAAATGTCACCCTTTTCGAAAATCGTGCTGCAAGTCAGGATATTAATAACATACATAGGTTTCTAAAGTTGGATTATTATCTAGTTTGTTTTTCAATAGTGAATAGTAATTTTTACAACAATAACAGTTAAAAAGGTAATATTAGTTTAAAAAAAATATTTTAAAATAGTTTTGGGTCTTTCTCGCCATGTGCTTGTTATTGTTAATAATTGTTTTCCAGTTGAACAACTTTATAGAAGCTGTTTTGATGTAAATTAGACCCAAAGCTTTCTTCCTATTTGTACATATCTCCTAATGTAGTCAGTTTTAAACGATTGTAATACTGTTATTTTAACCTTTATCCCAGCAACATTAAATGCGTTGAGCTATTTCGCATTTGATGAGCTTTTGTACACTGAACGATAGTACAGTTTGATTCAATAACTTGAGTTAATTCATTGCACTTGGTGTAAACCACTTACCGTCTTTACTAAAAATTTTAAAATCTGTTTTCTGGATTCCACTTGTAGTTTTAAAAATGGATATATGTAAATATGCTGTAGATAAATATTTTTTTTACAAATTATTTAATTTTTTAAAGTTTACATGTGCCTAACTATAGTCATATCCAGCGAGTGTTAGTGTTTTGAGCGCTGATATTTATATTCAGATACAATATTCAAACAAACAAACATTAATTTATTTAAATAAATATGAATTCCAATAATAATTGATAATGTTAATTAATTAATTAATTTCTATCAAACTATAAACGTTTGCAGCCAAATGCAAACTCTCAAATAAAAATCTATTTTTACTTAAAGCATTTAAAAAATAATTAAAAAAATAAATTTTGTTTTTAAAAAATATGCAGCAAGAATTGCTTAAGCGTAGGGATATGGAAATGAACAAGCTGCGCAAAGATTTGGAAAATACTCATGCGGCTCTGGAAGTAGCCGAAACAACAATGCGCCGCAAACATCAAACTGCCGTTAATGAATTGTCTGCAGAAATGGAACATTTGCAAAAACAAAAGGGAAAGTACGTTTTGAATTGAATTTATTGTTTATTTAAGTTTTATAGTGTTGACACAATTTTAAACATAAAATGTGTATAGTAATAAAACAAAATTAGGAATTTTTTAATCACATTTTTAATGTGATAAAATGTTAATTTGGTAAGTAATAATAGTAAAATAAATAAATGAAAAAATATAGTCTTAGTTTTACAAGTTGCTAAATTATCATGTTTGGTAAGTGAAAAGACATTCTTGTTATTATATACATTGCAAAACCGCACTTTGTATAATTCTTTTCCACTGTTCACAATTTATACAGCAGTGCAGAGATTCCTTCATTTTCATTTATTTTGGTTGATGATTCGGTTACATTATTATATTTACACTTATACAATATATTGAACAATCGACTTTGAAAGCTTGATAAGTGTAGCAGACGTAAAAAAACAATAAAGTTTATTGAGTTGTTACGGCGCCACTGTTGATAAGTAATGGCGAGGTAACGTGAATTTTGTCAAATTAATCTTTTTTACTGTAACAACTATATATATCTTTTAAGCTCGCACCCATCTGTTGTAGTGAATATAGAGTTGTACCGTTGTGTATTCGGTTCCTGCTATTATTAGTCTAAATATCTATAGGCACCTAGTCTAAGATGCACAATGTGGAGAAGGAACAATGACAACTATCATCATCATTATCAGAAATTAAGAATTTATAAGCATTATTCTACGTTTTAAGATTATTAGCATTGCAGATAGTAAAGTCAAATGTCATAGTTATCATTTCTTTAATCAAAATAACATAAAAATTATGCCAAACAGCATCTATCCTAGTACATATATGACATTGTCTGTTTTTATTTCTATTGTTATATTTTGACAAATCAAAATAAAAAATATCACAAATCTTATTCGTCATTTTCATGAACAAACCGCTTAAACTACATAGTGCAACCCTTTTGTCAATAAAAGTTAAATTACCAAACCGAAAGGTATTTCACATTTTGAAATTTATAATTTTATTTGCCAAGTCACTTAATAAAGTTAATGTTGAGTGTGGGTTGCATTACATACACAATTGTGCCAAGTGGCTGAGTTTGTAAAGCGTTAAACTGGAAACTGGGTAGGTATGGTATTAAGGCCTACCACCGATAATAAATGCGGGTCTCTGTTTAGCTATACTAAGCGTTTACTCGCTAAAACATCTTACCCATAAAGTGTTTAATTTTAGCAAAGCCGAACATGGGCCAGCGTTTGGTGCTGGTGGTAGAAATCGAACTCATGCTCACCCACGTTGGCAGTAACAACATTTTTTAACATAATTGTCAAGCCTTTTGTTTAGGTTTTAGTAATATAAATAGACGTTGCGCAACTTAGTCGTTCTGTTTATACTGAGTCTCTCCGCCAAATTAAGTAACTCAATTGAACGTTTAATTGATTAGTCATTGCAGTTAATAGAGCTTATTGAAAGAGTTTGATACAAGATGTAATTAATATTTAAAGTTAACATACCTTTAATGTTGTTTCTTGAGTGCACGTTGCAAAAGTTGACGTTTTGCGAACTTTTGGTAACTTGGACTACCCTGGGCGATAATGACCGAGGGTTGTTTATTCCTAATAATGATGATGATGATGATGATGATGATGATTGGATCTTGTGCAAGCCAGTTAAAAGGTTATCAAATAAATGAATTTTTTTAACTCTCTCCAATTTGCAAGTTTTGTAAACGCAACAGCGGATTATCAAATTTTACGACTCATTTTGTTGATTAATTGTTTGTAGGTAGTGATTAGAGCGTAAAATCCTTAAAACATTAATACATACAACAGGTTTTTTTAACAAAATAGTATTATTTAAATAAATATTTTGAGTATTATAAATATTGCAAATTTATGTTTTATATTTTAGAGCCGAAAAAGATAAAGGCAGTTTGATTATGGAAATAGATAACGTGTTAAGTCAGTTAGATGGTGCATTAAAAGCCAAAGTAAGTAAACGTTATTTATTATATATAATATAATTATACAAAACCTTTTTGCTTTAAAAATACGCATGGAGCAATAAGACAACAATTACAGCAAAAAGTAACAACAACAATAAAGTCTCGTAATTTAAAAACAACACGAGACAACAAAATGTTTCTATTTATTTGAACATTCTGCCAAAGGGTTTGCTTGATCCCATAAAACATTCATTTCAATTAAATCTTCCCGAATAGTTTTTAGTGAAGTTTTCTGTGGTCTACCAACCTTTCTTTTACCATCTTTGAAAAACATGACCCTATTGATTTGATTCTATTGTAGATTGACATTGCCTTTCCAAGTCTGGCTTTAACATCAATTTCGGTTTTTCCGTCTTTACCAATAATGCTTCTCGAATATTTAAAGGAATCAACAGTATCAATATTTTGTCTACTAATTTTGATGGTTAAATAATTGTTTGACTTAGTGCACAACACTTTTGTTTTTGAACAATCAATCCGTAAGTCAATACGAGAATTGATATCACTGAGACGTGTTATCATATTTTGCATCATTTCTGGAGTTTCACTGAGTAAACCAATATCATCTGTTAATCTCCCATGATTGCATTTGATGCCATACCATAGATCGAGTCATAATTAAATCAATTAACCAAAGAATCAAAAACGGTGACAAAATGCATCCTTCACGTAATCCCGTGCTAATTTCAATCACAGCAGTATGACCACAACAACCGACTTTTTGGTATAGCGAACGCATAATATTTACATATTTCAGCAGTATTCCATAAAACTTAACGATTTTTCACAATGATTTTTGATAAACACTATCAAAAGCTTACATAAAATTGATTGTAAGTAATTGCTGAAATTCTTGACTTTGCTCAATAATGTACGGAGGGTGAGTATTTGTTCAATACAGCTTTTTCCTTTCCGAAAACCTGCTTGTTGTTCTTGTTGTTTATCTACCGCATTACTTAAACAATTTAAAATTACTTTGCAATTCACTTTACCAGGAACAGACAATAATGTTATTCAGCGCCAATTATTGTAATCGTTCAGACTTCCTTTTTTGGGAAGAGTAGCAATTACTCCTTGCAGCCAATCATGTGGAACTTTAATGTTATAACATATAACATTAAATAAATGAGCAATCTCACGCGCTACAACATCATCTCCATGTTTGAGAATCTCTACAGTTAGCTTGTCAAGTCCACCTGCTTTGAATTGTATAAATCACTTCAGTTACGGAAATGTTATCAATACATATTTCCGGATTTTGAGTCACATTCATATTATTATCATTATCAAAATCTATGAGTGTATTTGGTATGGGCTGACTAAGTACTTCTTTAAAATACTCTACCCATTTAGTTAATTACTTATCATCTATTAGAAGTAAACGACCATTTTTCCTTTGATTGGAATATTGGTGTATTTTCTAACTCCCGACAGTTGTTTCGCAATTTTATACAGAGACTTGAAATCATTTTTTTTCTGCTGTCTTATTTCCTTTTTTGCATCTGCTTTCTAACCAATCATTCTTATTTTTGTGGCAGCTTTTTAACCTGTTTATCTAAAGTTCTATATTTATTATCAAATATTTTCCAAATAACAGGATTGTTAGATTGATTTTTTTCTAATTTTGTTTTCTTTCTGAGATCAATTAAATTCCAGGAGACTGATGAAATCCATTGTTTCTTTGTAGAGCGACATCTTCTACTTAGCAAATTTGCTGCACAGTTTGTAATCGTTTTATGAAACAATGTAGTCAATGTCGTTTGCTGTTTTTCCGCCGGGAGAAACCCACGTTGCCTTGTGTATATTTTTGTAAGCGAAAAATGTGTTGCTATCACTCATTCCACAATGACTGTTTAGTGTCAACAACTTATAGCCATTATCATTTATGCTATCAACATAACCATGTGGTCCGACATTTGAGAAGTACCCATATCTGTTTTTGCTTAATTTTGCATTGAAATCACCAATCAATATTTTAATGTCTCTTCTTGGCACATTATTCAACAAACAACTTGTACAGTTGTTACTTTTGCAAATCTGGTGTTGAATCTGGTTAAAATGATATGATCGCTCACGGGTTTCCATCTAATCATAGTTTTAGCAGAATTTTTACTCGACATAATACCAACTCTATAAATATGTTCTTTATGTCTAGAATATAAAATTAATGTATCTCCACTGTTGATATGACCTTGGCCTTTCCATCGCATTTCGCTAATACCCAAAATATCTAAGTTGTACTTTTTCATTCCTCAAAGGAATTGTTTTAACTGTCCAGTACGAAAACGTGTGAGCACATTTCATATCCCAACACTGGTTAAGGTTTTGGCATTGAAAACTCTGCAAACCGAAAATTGAGCTTCCTTTCGGATTTTACTAAACCTTGTCATCTGTGTAACTCTGTCATCCAGATACGTGCAATCACTTTTTTACAGAGGCCAGGTTGCTAACCTTGGGCTCAAACCCTCCTCTTTTATCTAGGCTTGGGACTGGCTAGATTGAATCATTTTTGGTCTAAACTAGGTGGTGTTAAACGCTATTTACATAAATATTATTTATATTATAATTACAATTATTACAAAATCCTTTTGCTTTAAAAATGAGTACGGGACAACAAAATAACAGTAGCAACAAAAACAAAAACAAAGTTTTATAATTAAAAAGAACATGGGGCAACAAAATGATTATATGCTTTCGAACATTTTGCCAAAACTATTGATTGATCGCATGAGACATTTATTTTAATTAGATTTTTTCAATTGGTTCTTAGACAGGTATTCTGTAGTCTAACCCAACCTTTCATTTGCCATTATCAATTGTCCATTTTGAAACCGCTTATGTTGATCTTTCGGGTGTTAAACGTAGAATGTGACCGAGTAATTTTCTTTGTCCAATTGTTACTTCTTTGTCGTTGTTTGGCATCCTTTTGTACTTTCTATAACAATGCAGATTTTTCAAGGTTTAACAATAAAGCGGTTCCCAAGTTTTAGTAGATTGTCAACGTTTTGAAAGTAATCCAACGTTCAAATTATCTGTTCCAATAGTTTTTGTAAACAAAAATGTTTTCATGCAAGATGCCAACAATTGTATAATATTTGTGACGCAAAAGTAGCAGCATAAAAAATTATTATTTAAAAAGTTGTGTTCAAGAATTGTGTAAATAAAAAACGTACAATTCTAAATGCGTTAACAGTATTAATTAAAATTTTATAAAACTTTTTAAAGCCTGTTTACAATAAAGTTTTTAACATTATATATATTGTACAATTATTTTAGAAAAGCTATGTGCATAAAACTTGATAAAGTTTTTTTTAATACTTTTATAATGTGTAAATATTATACCGAGTAATAAAAATAATCTTGACTTAATTGGATAAAGTAATAATAGCAATAGACTACAATAGGCCACTAATATTTTAATAAATTGATACTTTTTATTTGCAATATTTCCACTGTAGCACAAGTAATTATATTGTTGAATTTGTACTATGGTAGAAAGAAGTTCAATTTTACCACTAGCACTAGACACCTTTTTGAATTTCTACTTGACAAAACATATTTCTCATAAATGTCATTTAAAAAAATTTAAATTCTATAAAAAATTGTAATTTAATAACAATATTTTTATGACCCATTTTTACTACTTTGAATGTTTTACGGGAAACGTCTTTCAGCAGTGGACATTTTAGCGAGGCCGAACGTGGGCCCGCATTTAGTGTCGGTGGTGGAATTCGAATTTATATCTACCAGGTCCAAGTCGAGTGCTATACCGCTAGGCGACCCAGGTACATATATATACCAACATGTCAAGCCCCAAACAAAAAATCATTGGTTTGTAGTTTCAGCTTATTTAAAAGATGGCTTCAAAAAAATCCAATTGAATTCAGTTAATTGCATTATTTACATTTTACATGCGATGAGGTTGTACATATAGCTAAGTGTTTCTGTACTTGTACCTTCCTGTAGACACAAATTTGCCCGCTTTTGTACAACTGTGCTAAAATGTTTACTTGTTAACAACATTTTAATTGTAAAATAAAAAAGGTAAATTAAAATGTCATATTCATAATTATTCTATCATATTATGTTATTTGAAAACAAACAAACAAAAGCAGATTAAAAGTGCTTTATTTTACCAACTATACACATGAAGTGCACCAAATTGAAAATAGGGAATGATAACATCGAAATATACAAACTTAGACTGCGTGATTGACTGAATAATGCAAGTAACAATGTAATGATTCATGCATATATTATTGATTTTTATTATCTATGAAAAGTGGTCATTATAAAATAGGATAGTTTGTTGCTATACCAAGTCTAATGCAAAAAAATTACAGTTGTTTTTCTGTACAAATTGTTGTGTGCAAATAAGGGTTGTACAGAATTAAAAAACTTTTTTTTATGAGATATAGATTATTTTAAAAATTGGGAATTATTATATTTACAGTCGTTTTAATTACAAAAATATTATATAAATATTTTCAACATTAGTTAGTTATATTGTAACAATAATAAAACACTAATATTGTATTGTAATATACTTTATTGTCTAATACCAAGTTAATTTCCACCCTAAAATCCTTGCTACTTTTACTAATTACAGTTTTGCTTGGTAAAACATATTTCCAGCAAACAATTTAAACAATAAATTAGGGCTTTACATAAACAATACTACTACTACTACTACTAATTATTATTATTATTATTATTATTATTATTATTATTATTATTATTATTATTATTACGGCTTTTCCATCATTGGTAAAGTGCCCGAATTTAATTTGGGTAGACATGGATTTGAGTTTCACCGCTGACACTAAATGTAGACTCCGGTTTTGGTTTATCAAAATGTCTACTTTACTAAAAAATGTTTACCATAAAGCATTCGCACAATGAAAACCAAATAAATAAATAACTAAATCAAAAATGAATCAATCTAGCCAGTCCCAAGCCTGGATAAATGAAGAGAATTTGAGCGTAAGGTTAGCAACTTGACCCCTGTAAAAAATCTATAATGCTACAATAAAAGGATGCCATTCCGGTAAACAACGGCAAAGAAATTATAGTAAAATCCAGATGACAGAGTTGAATGGAATCCGAAAGAAAACTCTATTTTCGATTAGTCGAAGAACATTAATTGATCTAATTTTATGTTTACCGCCCAACAGGACAGTAAAAACGGCTTTGCAATGGACAATTAATTATGGCAAAAGAAAGATTGGTAGATCAGAAAAACTTTGGGTAAAAACCTTCCGGGAATTGAAATAAATATCTTATAGGATCAAACAAACATTCTGTCAACATTTTCAAACACATGGAATCATTTTATTGCTCCATGTTTTTTTAGATTATGTAACTTTGTTGTTGTTTTTGCTCTTATTTTAAGCAAAAGGCTTTGTATATTATTATTATTATTATTATTATTATTATTATTATTATTATTATTATTATTATTATTATTCTAACATGATTGCGTAATCCCAAATCTATTGTGAACAGCAATCAGCTGAAGTCAAACTCGACGGACTTGACAATCAATTGAATCGTCTCAAATCGCTAACCGACGACTTACAACGTCAACTTCACGAATTGAATAATACAAAATCGCGTTTAACGTCGGAAAATTTCGAACTTTTGCATACAATTCAAGATTATGAAAATCAGTTGTTAAATTTTTCCAAAACCAAATCGGCTTTGGAAAGTCAAGTTGACGATTACAAACGGTCGTTGGACGCCGAATCGAAGGTGAGTGTGATTTGCCGAAATACTACTTTTTAATTTATGTTTATTACTTTAAATGTTTTACGTGAAACATCTTTCAGAGGTGGACATTTCAGCGAAATCAAACGTGGACCCGCCAGTAGTGAGATTTAAATATATGCCCACCCAGGTCTAAGTCGAGCGCTGTACCGTTAGACTACCCTTGCAACTGTGGTTGCAAAGCAGTCCCAAAACTTTGTAATGTTATTGTTTTAAAAATTTTTACTTTTAGGTAGTCTTAAATTTGACTGACTCCACCGCAGCCAGATTCCCAGTCGGCCTAAGAAAGAGGAGGGTTTGAGCGCAGAATTAGCAACGTGGTCTGTATAAAAATTAATATTGCTAAAGAAACAACAAGAAGATACCATTATATATATATATATATATATATATATATAAGCGAAATCATGATTGCGACAACGGAAATTTGCAAAATACGAATAAGATTTCAATCTTCGATATCTACGATCTTCAAGGATAAAAATTTAATGTACAATAATAGGGAACAATCTTGCGTTATCCCTTGCTCTTTAGAGCATAAGGGTTTTTAAATAAATGAAATAAAGTTTTAGTAATAAAAACACTACCAAATCCACTCTTAGCTAAAATTAATGTCAACATGTTGAATTGATGCTTGTGGTTAAAATATTTAAGCAATTTTTAAACTTGATTTAATTCAATCAACAGAATAATTTAATTAAGGAGGTTACACATATTATTTGTTATACGGTAATTGTATTTTACATCAAAGTCTAAAACATTTAATTTATAAGTTATTAATTTTGATTTTAGTGTGTGCAATAATTATTTACTGAATATTTTGACTATATACTTTATGTATAAAAATATACAAAGTTCAAATAAAGCAAGTTTATGTTTTATTAGTACACAAATAGATATTACAAATTGCTTTAGAAATTAAACAACTATGTACATGTACTTGAAAAACGTATCGATTTGCAAAACAACTGCTTTTATTAAAAGAAGTAAGGAAAAAAAGCAGATTGTACACATATTGATTGGCAAGAAATTGATTTTCCTTAATAAAGTAGTGACCTAAACGTTTTAGCCCAGATGCAGATAAAATACAACACATACTGTGTGCATGTACATTTATTTTTAAAAATAAAAATTAGTTTGCATTTAATTGGAATAAATAAAACCCAATTTTCGAAGTGTTTAAAGGTTGTTATTGGTTATTGGTTGTTACACATACAAAATAATAATGTTTACAGTTGCTTATTCAATACTATACTACCTTGACAATAAAGAAATAAGACGTGTAGTTAAATTTAGTAATAAAAACTTAATTTTTTAAAAATAAAGGATGTTAGTAAGTTTGGAGACTTGAAAACTATACATATTCAATTTAGTCTCTAAGTCTAATAACGGTAACATATTTGATACACTTTATCTACATAGTACATTCTAAACTAAGACTAAAGCGAAATAGGAATCAAGTGCATGGGGTTATATTTGGATCGAAAGTTTAATTGATGGGTGCAACTATACACACAAAAGGTATTGTAAATGTATTTTAATGCATACTAATACAATGTACAACCAAAAAAAAGAATTCTGACACAAAATCAAACATAATTGTTAATTTTTGTAAACTCGACTACTGTTATAACGGTAGCGTTTTTTACCCTGACCGCTCTAGAACCTTTGCTAAAAACATGATATCCTTTTTGCATACAAATACAATGAAAAGAATTTGTCTTAAATGTAACACAAACTTAGAATTAACAAGGACGTGACTTGATTATAAACGGACAAAAATTAACAAATTTAGTTTCGAAATAGCTAACAATATCTTACAAATATGTAATATGCTAGAATCAACAATTTTATTAATTTGTTCTATTCGTACTCTATTAAGCAGGAAAATTGACTTTTACTATCGTATTAAATACAAGCTGTCTTTTGACTGCATCAATGACTGCTCACTGTGAGGAGTTTTTAGAAAAAAATTACAGAAACATATTATCAACTAAGATTTACTTGAAAGGTATGCACTTCTAATGATTCCAAATAAAGATGAAACAGCTGTAAAGTGCTTCTGGTTAAATAAAAACAAGTGAATTTATTATACAAGTGGATCTAACAATATTAATATTTTATCCTCGGAAACCTATGAATAAATATACCTAAACATATAGGCTATTAAATCTTTGCAAAATGCTAAACTGGTAGCAACGTAGCTGCATTTAAGGACAGGTTAATTAGAATTGATTAGGTTCAATACAAATAATAAATTTACAAAGTCAAGTTCAACCACCCGTAGCACAGGAGTTAAGACCTGACACAAGATAGAGAGTAGGTTCAAATTTGTGGTTGTAAGACTTGAAAGGTATGCACTACCAATGATTCCAAACAAAGTTGAAACAACTGTACAGTGCTGCTGGTTGACTGAAACCTAGTAGATTTATCATTTACGTAAACCTAATAATTCACCCTTGAAAACCCTTGAATAAAATTTACTTTGTTAAATTTTACAATTGTATTCAAATATACAAAAAGCTTGTTAAATGTTTGTATACATGAAAAACACACTATCACTGCTTATCTATTTTACATTTGTAGAATCGTTTCAATTTTCAAGCGCAGTTAACGTCGCTTCAAATAGACTACGACAATTTACAAGCAAAATATGACGAAGAAAGCGACGAACACAGCAACATGCGCAACCAACTTTCTAAATTGAATGCGGACATGACATCAATGAAATCTAAATTTGAACGTGAAATGCTGAGCAAAAATGAAGAATTTGATGAATTGAAGTAGGTTTCAATATGTAGAATTTTAGAAACTCGAAATTACTAATATACTTGAAATCTAAAATGTTTTTTAATAATTATTATTAAATAAAGAAATTATAACAAATACTATTTAAAAAATAAAACAATAATTTATTTGGGATAATTGAGCAATATTTTATTTGCCAAAGTAATGTGAAAAACATGTTGAGATTATACTTTGCCGAAGTGGTCTAGCGGTACAGTGCTCGACGCGAACCTGAGTAAGCATGGGTTCGATTCCCATTACCAATCTACCAAATGTGGGGCCCCATTCGGTTTTACTTAAATGTCCAGTGCTAAAAAATGTATATTATAAAACAATAAAAAATGAAAAATAAAATATTTTTATTTATTATTTGGTAACGTGGACATATTTTTATTAGTTCCAAGTTTGCGATGCATTTTAAATTTCAACTTGTGCGCGCATGCATAAATACTATTTATTTTGGATTAAAACGGCACCTTCATTTACAAAAATAAATGAAGTTATCGAATTTTCTAACAGAATATACTACGTAGGACAAACGACTACATGTGATACTGCCATACTTTAAAAAAAGTACGTGTATGTTTGAATGTATACACATTTGTCCGCACTTGATATTTTGGTTTACACTGGTCTCACATTACATGAAAATACTTAGTTAGAGGAATCACCATTTATAAAAATTAAAATTGTATATAGATATAAACATTATTCAAATTCCCTAACATATGTGTATGTTACTTTTAAAAAAATAAATCACTTAACTAAATTATGCAGAATTTAGGAAAAATATATTAACTCACAGTAAAGTTTAAGAAAAAACAAGTATCGAAAATGTATCTATTTAAACCAACGTATTGTTATTTTTAAAATGATTATTTATGTGAAACTTGTTATTGGTTATTATTAATGCATATTCGTGAAATTAATCTTAAGACGTAAAATGAACATGCGCATTGTGGAGCTTGAAGATATGGCTGACAGAGAACGCAACAAGGCATCCAATTTGGAAAAACTCAAAGTCAAATTAACTATAGAGATCAAGGACTTGCAAAATGATGTGGAAAGCGTAAGTTGTCAATTTTTGGTTAATGTTAAGTTGTGCCGGAATGGTCTAGCGGTTTAGCGCTCGACTTGAACCTAGTGGGCATGGGTTCGATTTCCACTACCGACAACATATGGGGGGCTACGTTTGACTTTGTTAAAATGTTCACTGCTAGGAAATGGTTTTGGTAAAGCGTTTTGAAAGAGTAAAAATAAATTTTATAAAAACAATTATTCGATCTCAAATGCATATTTAAAATGATAAATGATTAGAACAGTAAGGTTTCGTTTTATTTTAGTTCAAAACCTTTACGCTTTCAAAAAATGCGGCAACAAGAGTAAAATGTAGTTTAAAATTTTGACTTTAGATATCGTATAAATTAAAGATTGAAATTCTAATCGGATTTTATATCGAACTTTATCATCGGAATTATACTACGTTCACTTCTTTGTTGTTGTTTTTGTAACAATACAGATGTTTTACGCTTATAACTTTATTCTTTTATAATTAAATTTGGAACTAATTACGGTAGAGTTAATATACGGTTGATAATTCTATATTTGTATTAACTAAAAAGTTGAGAAAATGGACTTGTTGTGATACATTTTTAACATAAAATAAACTGAAGGAAAATTGAGTAGATAACGGTATATCTTGACTTCTGCCTTAATGTAAGTGTGTAACTATAGAAAACGAATGTTAGACAATTTTTAAAGATGTTTGACAAACATAAACAATGTATCGATTAATTTTACACTAATTCAACTATTTTTAGGTAGTGTATTTTATTACTATTTTAATTATCTAAATATTTGTCAAGTAAACACTTCAACAAACTGAGGACTTGTATTTCGTTTTAATAATAAAATTGAAAACTTATCAATTTGAAAACACATTTGGCAAATTAACCATTTAGGCCACTCCAAAAAATTAATAAACATATTAGTTTAAGTTTTTAACAAAAAATCAATTTAAGTGTTATCGTTTTCAAAACAAAAAAAACGATTGTGACAAGAATAGGATTGATATTGTACTCTTCAATTGTGTACATTTCTCAACACACACGATGTTGAGACCAGGCCTATTGTTTGTTACCAATTGCATGTCAAACCAACGTTTATAATTGACAATCATCTTTCTTTCAGTTGTCAGCCGAAAATGGCGAACTTGCTCGTCGGGCCAAATCAGCCGAATCTCAGCTGTCCGATCTCCAACGTCGACTGGACGAATTGTTGATCGAAGTGAACAATTTGAGTTCGCAAAACAGTCAACTGGAAGGAGACAACATGCGCTTGAAAAGTCAATTGGGCGACTTGATGGACAAAAATGCCTCGATGGAACGAGAAAATCGCCAGTTGGCGGGTATGTTTTTCTCCCGTTTACAAAAATTATGTTAGTAGACATAGGTTTGATTTCTTTTTAACGACAAAATCGGTTATATATATATATATATATATATATATATATATATATATATATATATATATATATATATATATATATATATATATATATATATATATATGTGTGTGTGGTTATTATTATTATATTACGGTTTAATATTTTACTAGAGATACATTCAGCGTAAAACATACATTTTTTCCATCAATAAAAATAAATAAATAACATAACATAACAAAATTACAAAAAGTAGTACAAATAGTAGTAGTACAAATAATTGGAACAAAATGAAATAGAATGTCATATACTGATGAATATAAATATAATCAATACAGTAATCATGTGGTTTAAAGAAATAATAATTCAAAATTATTATTCTTTGGATGAGTCATTATAAGGCACAGTTACATTGTGATGTAGGATGTCCAAATTACCACAGCCGGTCCTAAGTCCGATTGAGAAAAGAGGATTGTTTGACAGTAAGATTAGCGACATAGCCTCTGTGAAATACAATTGGGACAGAAATAATAAGAAAATACCATTTTATTAAACTTTGGCAACTAAGTAAAAGCAGCATAATTCCGATGACGGGGTTTGACAAAATCCGAATAGAAATTTCAATTTTCGATATGCAAAATCTTCAATGCCAAAAATTTAATGTACAACATTTTTTGAACTAACTGGTGGTATTATTAATAATTATCAAACTACAATTTAGCCAAATATCTAATTCAACGGTCCTTGTTAAGTGATTTACCGTTTTTATTTGCCTATAGTTGGTAGTTTTATAGTGTTAAAGTTTTTAAGAATATTTAAAGTTTGTTTAAACAAATTGTTAAAGATCAACTGAAAGAAGCAAAATCGGCACTTCGAGATGCCAATCGTCGTATAACGGATTTGGATTCACTTCGCAGTCAACTGGAAGCAGAACGCGACAACTTGGCTTCGGCTTTGAACGATGCCGAAGAAGCTCTGCGCGATGTCGACCAAAAGTACCAAGCCATTCAATCGGCATTCAATCATTTAAAGTCGGAAACGGAACAAAGACTTCGCGAAAAAGACGAAGAACTTGAAACGTTGAGGTAATTTATTGTGTTTTGTTTCTAAAACAACATGGGGACATGTATCTATTTGGTTTACATTTTGTTTGGTATATCCTTTTTAACCATAATTTTTTAATTATTTTTACTACTCCAAATGTTTTATAAAAAACATATTTCAGCAGTGAACATTTTAACGAAGTCAAAAGTGGATGCTGTACTGCTAAACTACCCAGGCGTGTATATTGCAGTTAGTTCCTATTATTTTTTATTTATTTTTATTTTCACTACTTTAAATATTTTATGGGAAACATATTTCAGCAGTGGTCATTTTAGCAGAGACAAAGGTGGGCCCGCATTTAGTGCCGGTGGTGGAATTTGAACTCATGTCTACCAGGTCAAAGTCGAGCGCTGTACCGCTAAGTTACCCCGGCACACTTCTGTATTGATAACATTTTTTTATAAAGGTACGTTTTGTAGTCCAACACGTTAACGCTTATTCATTCTTATCACAAACTTAACTATTAAAAATGTAAGTTTTTAAATATATATGTTTTTTTTTGTTTATTATAGGTTTGGAATTGGTATATAGCTATTAATTAGAATTTTAAACAACAAATCAAAGTGCTTCTGAATTGATTATTTATTTACTTCATACACTTGATGGTTATTTAAAACGGGAATAATTAAAGTATTGAATAGATTGATTTGTTTAATACGCGTACAATCAAACATCTTTTTCATAAATTAATTTTCTTCATCAGATGCCGCTTTGTTAATGTATACAGTTATGTTTAAAATTAAAAAATAATACTTCCGTTTACAATCATTCCAGCGTAATTATTTTAGTTAATCTATTTAATTTTTACAAAAAGTTTAATTATAACTGATGGCAACCAGACACATAATAATTATTTATTTAAAAACCCCTAAAATATAAACATTTTTGTTCATAAAAAAATCTGTTAACAATTAATAAAAGCTTAAATTATTGCAAACAAAAACTTTAAAAAATAAACCTAATCACATACCGCAGTTAAAATAAAAAGTGGCAAAATTATAGCGGCTTGTGCACCTGCTGTGTGTCAATGTAAATATCTAACAACAATTTAAAACATTGAATAATAATGATTTTTGTATTTTAGTATATAATAGTGGATAAAATAGCACATTCAACATAACGAAAAATTACAGTAAAAAATGTTTATTTGTGTAAAAAGCATAAAAAATTTATTAATTAAAAAAACATTTTAAAAGTGGAAAATGTTGTAATCATTAAAAAAAGACGTTTTTAATGTATATTAATTATAAACTAATTTAAAATTATTCTATACAATAATTTTAATATAAATTAAACTCAAATTATTATTTTTAATTTTATTTATTGGATTAAAATGTTTATTTTATTTAGAAAACCAAGCTATATATGTAATTTTTATTATTACTACTTTAAATGTTTTACGAGAAACATTTTTTAGCCATGACGCTGAATGTGGGCCCATGCCTACCCAGGTTCGATTCAACCGCTGTACCGCTAGACCACCCCCGGAACAATATAGTAATGTACTCAAGGTTTCATTCTGTTATCTGGCTGTAATAAATATTTATTCTTTAAAATAACAATATGTTTATAAACCAAAAATGAATCAAATTTTTTGCCAATAGAAAAGCAACAACTCGAACTATTGAGGAACTGACTGTAACGATTACGGAAATGGAAGTGAAATTTAGATCGGAGCAGTCGCGTCTTAAAAAGCGATACGATGCCAACATTAGCGAATTGGAAATTCAATTGGACGGTGCAAACAAAGTAAATGCAAATTTGATGAAAGAAAACAAATCGTTGGCTCAACGCGTCAAAGAATTGGAAACGTATTTGGAAGAAGAAAGAAGAGCACGCGAAGTAGCTGACAACAATTTACAAGTGAGTCGGATGTTTGTTTGCTTGTTTTAACAGTAGTTAAAAAAAAACCAACAGAAAAAGTAGCGAAAAAAGAACCAATCAGAGTTAGGTAACCTATTGTGCGATTGTATGATCACAATTGTTTAATTGTAAGTTGGGAATAGAAAAGTTTTTAAATGTGTGACCAAATTTGCACGATGACGTAATACAATTCATAAAATACAAGCTAAATATGATTTTTCCACCTTATATGCATTTCAAGGTCAAACAATCCTCTTTTGATCAACGTGACTCACACTTACTCACAAAAGTGGACCAATAGGATTGTTTAAATTTGTTTTTTTCCGTAGTTGGTTTTATCGTGAGTTGGTGTGAATCAAGTTGGTGCATTCTTCTATCAAAAGGGTACTTCTTGACCTTGAAAATGTATATAAGGTGGAAAAATCAATATTTAGCTAGTACTATACGATTCGTATTGAGTCAGCGTGCAAATTTCGTCACATGTTTAGTAACTTTCCTGTTCTCAACTTACGAGTAATCACACACTCATAAAAGGTTACCTAATTCTTATTGGTTCCTTTTTTCGAAACTTTTTCCCTTGGTTGGTTTTATCATCTACCGATAAAACATTTGTGTTTCAAGTTGGTATTTAACATGGACTTTTATTATTATTATTATTATTATTATTATTATTATTATCTTGATATTGTTTAAAGCGCACCAAGGATTACATAAACAGTTGTATATCTGAGCTTCAACTTTAGCGAATAAATGCATATATACTTTAAAAATAAAAAAGGCAAGGAAGTTGAGGTAAACACTGATACTGCCATGAAGACATCGCCATTTATTAAAAAATGTTATTATTTTACATTAGTTGAATATACAATATTTTCTGCGTGAAGAAAACAGTGGAAGAAATTTATTTACGATGTCTTACAAGCTATAAAGATAAATAGTAACTTAGTTGATAAGTTATTTAATCTATTTCTAAATATTTAGTTAAATAATGTGATAAATGCAATTTGTAAATGCAATAAGAGAAACAATATCATTACTTTTCCGGGGTGGTCTAGCGGTACAACGTTCGATTTGGACCTAGGTGAATATGGGTTCGAATCCCACCACCGGAACTAAAATGCGGGCCCATGTTCGGTTTCGCTAAAGTGTCCACTACTAAAATATGTTTCTCGCAAAACATTCAAAGTAATAAATATTTAAAAAATTGTAAAAAAGTTAATTTTTAAGTTGTATAACCATGTTTATCGTGGAGAGTCTAAAACAAACGTATAGCGTAGTTTTTAAAAAAACTTGTTTGCATAATTTATCGCATTTAGTAAGCATATTTTTAAATTCTAAATAATATTTATTTTTATTTAATTTTGTCAATTATTTGATCAATTAATGTAACTAATTTTGTTTTTTTGTGACACCTAAAGCTGAGCGAACGTAAACGAATTCAAATGTCGGGCGAACTTGAAGAAATTCGTGGAATGGTGGAAACATCGGAACGAGCCCGAAAGCATGCGGAAAATGAATTGTCCGAAGCACAAACGCGCGTTAGCGAATTAACTTTGCAATTCAATACGTTGAGCAATGACAAACGCCGTCTTGAAGGTGACATCAGCGTAATGCAAGCTGACTTGGATGAAGCAATTAATTCTAAACAAGTAAGATTTGTACTACTAGTATAAATTGTTATTTTGAAACAAGTTTATTTATGTACACATTTGGTGCTCCACATTGAATTCTTGTTTCTTGCATCAGTATTAATGGTTAGCATTTGTTTTTGTAAATATGCTTTTGTTTCTATTTTCATTTTGTAAACACATTATTTTATTCATCATATTTTAAATTACTTAACTACATCTTAATATTTCCTTTATTAAAAATAAATATTTTGTTTTTTATAAAAACTTTTTGTAGATAGACACAATTAAATAAGTTTAATCCATTTTTTTATTTTCTGTTAAAATAATGTAAATTTTAGACGTCTGCTTTAGCAGACTCACTATCAGTACTAAATAAGGACATTTATCTAGCTATTCTAAATGCTTGGATACCGAAACAATTTTCATAAAACATTTAAGCAATAAAACTAGAAAATAAAGCAGTGGTCTTTGTCATTTTATAAATAAAAAAGATAATTACGTTTTATTTAAAATAGCAACAGATTGAGTATTAAAACAAGCTATTGTAATACAACTTAAATTGAAATAAAATACGTTGGCATAAAAATAGAAACAATACACAATGCATCTGATACAATATTTTATTTTTACTGCTTGAAATATTTTCCGCCAAGCATGTTTTAGCAAGTCGACAACGGGGTCTAGCATTTAGTGACTTTGGTGGGGATCAAACTTATGCACACTCAAGTTTGAGTCCAGCGCTGTACCAGTAGACCACCACGGTTTATTTTGATATTATGCTAACTAGATTGACTGAAAACAAAGGAAAATACATTTTAATGGTCAAATATAATTACATCAAGTAAATCACTATTATTACACTTTCAAATGTTACGTGTTGTTATTATTACTGTTATTTAGTTAATTTTTTTATTTTATGTTTATTACTTTGAATGTTTTACAAGAAACATCTATCAGCAGTGGACATTTTAGCGAAGCCGAACGTGAGCCCACATTTTAGTGCCGGCGTGGGATTCGAACCCATGCCCACCGAGGTCCAAATTCGAGACTACCCAGGCACAATTTTAATACAATGTTGAGTATAGTATACAATTACAGATACAAATAGTTTAACTTAAGGATTTAAAATTATGCAATGTCAAACATTTATAACAAAGACAAGGAAAAAATTCTGGAAGAATGTGAGATGAATTTATTTCGCATATTATCGTCAGTTACAAACATAAAATTTCAGTATATATATATATATATATATATATATATATATAAGGCGTTACAGTTGATATATAAGTTCATGTTAATACAATACACTAACATACACAAACACACATTACGATCAAACCAAGGTTAATGTAGTTATGAACTGTTTTAGTGCACACAAACTGGATTTCAATATGTGAAGAAGACAAAACAGGTACACAGTGCTTATAGTGAGCTCAAATTAAGTATATTTATCATTGGGTGAATTGAATATTGAATTAAATGTTAAAAATTTGGTATATTCTTATTTTTATTATTTCAATATTTTTACTGAAAACATTTAAAATAAACAAAGGCACAAATTTAGTATTAATATCGATATTAAGGATTCTGTTTATTAGAGCACGAATTTAGTAATTATGCCACCCTACAACGTTTTATCATTATTGTCCTTATTTATTTGTTACTGTTAATTAGCTCCGTTCAAACAAACAACACCAATTTTGTCAACATACACTTTATATATTTTACATTATCTTCTTCATTATTAGTTATTTATATATTTGTTAACATAAGCTTTAATGCATCAATAGAGGTAGATTCAGCATATACATCCATACATAACATATGATTAGTGCCATTAAACAAAACAATACAAAATAAAAGTACAAAGTAAACATTTAGACAAATTAATCAATTTATATGATTATCAAGTGACATAAAGTTATTATTAATGTATTTGTTTAACCAGAATTCTTGAATTAATATAAAACAACTGTTGACATAAATTTGTTTATTACTTAGTAAATGCAAATCATCAAT
Organism: Cardicola forsteri; assembly: GCA_025895645.1. Classification (NCBI taxonomy): domain Eukaryota; kingdom Metazoa; phylum Platyhelminthes; class Trematoda; order Strigeidida; family Aporocotylidae; genus Cardicola; species Cardicola forsteri. Next base: position 649,528 of record JAKXYG010000618.1, on the reverse strand, counting down.
ATTATTAACAATAGATCTTGCAATGAAAGATAATATTAGTAGTAGTGACATATTTTCTTGTAAAGTTGATTTTAAAGCACATTGAAATCATTCATGATGATATTTTCTATTACGTTTAAAAAGTTGCTTTTTAGATACATTTTTAAAAATAGGCATTGAGTACAAAAGGAAACTTAATAACAATATTGATGATCCAACTTATTATTAACATTTTATTTATAAAAACAAACATGCTTTTTTTAACTTCAGGCTGCTGAAGATCGTGCAAATCGATTAAACAGCGAAGTAATGCGTTTAGCTGACGAACTGCGTCAAGAGCAAGAAAATTACAAGCATGCAGAAGCTTTGCGCAAACAATTAGAAGTAGAAATTAGAGAAATTACAGTCAAACTGGAAGAAGCTGAAGCGTTTTCTTCACGTGAAGGTCGCCGAATGGTGCAAAAATTACAGGCACGTTTAAATAAATTTTTTTATAGGTTAATTTGTTTGAATGCTATGCAAGAAACATTTTTAGCAAAAGCGTAACAATCAATTGCATTTAGTTCCGGTAGTACTCCATAGGGCACTAATTTATTATTTTATTAATATATTTGTGCTACTAGGAATCAGTGTGGTTTGAAAAGATATTGAGCTACATATACATATTTTTTAATTTGTACAGTTTCTGATAGTTTTTTTACAGCAATAATCAAAAAACGTTTTTATCACTTTAAATGTTTTACGGAAAATATCTTTCAGAACTTGGGTCCGCATTTAGTGCCAGATCAAACCGATGCTTACCTAGGTTCTAGTCGACAGCTATACCGCTAGAACACCCTCCGGCATTTACAAAAGCAAAATTGCCTCATGCTTTTTTTCCCTAATACATATGTGAGATTTACTAAAGCAACATGATAATAATTTTTAAAATTCCTAATTTTGTATAAATAGGCTCGCGTTCGTGAATTGGAAGTTGAATTCGATGCCGAATCGCGACGTTGCAAAGACGCCATGTCGGCTGCACGCAAGTTTGAACGACAATATAAAGAATTGCAAACGCAAGTTGAAGACGACCGCCGAATGGTCTTGGAGTTGCAAGATTTACTCGACAAAACACAGATGAAAATGAAAGCTTACAAACGACAAGTTGAAGAAATGGTACATAAAATGTTTTTACTACTTTGAATGTCTTGGGCGAAACGTCTTTCAGTAGTGAGCAAGGCCAAACATGGTCCCGCATTTTGTCGGTTGTTGGTGGAAATCAAACCCATGCTTACTTAGATTCGAGTCAAGCCCTGGACCACACCGTATTTGAAACATATTCTTGTTTAGCTGAGTGCTAAATCCGTGTTAAACTAGATAGGAATGTTGAGGTGTACGCCTGGGCAATTTTATCATTGTAAAAGATACATTGGGGCTAGAAGAACAATGCAAAAAAATGTTTTAAGAAAACTGCATTGTAGCAGGATAACAAATTATTTTTAAATTGATGGATTTGTTTACTTCTTATTCTGTGCTAAACCGAATAGGAAAAAGTATAAAAAAATATTTATAAACAATTAAATTAAAAATCAAATTTATTAACTTATAATTTTAATGTTTTTAGTTTGTAATTACTATTCAATTGATCCATAAATTGTGCAAATATTAAAAAATAATAGTTTATCATTATAAGTAAAATCAATTGTTGTACCATTTTTGGTATTATAACTATTTATGACTGATAGCAAAAATGTGTTTATGTGCTGAATGTATCTCGAGTGAGGTGCTCAAGATTAATGTAATAATAGTAACAATAAACAGAAATACAAGATGTATTCATTTTAATAGAACTCTTATTATCATTAAAATGAAATACTGGAAATAATTTATTATTTGTATCTATAAAACATTTTGCAAAAAGCAACAACAAACAAAAAATAAACAAACCCTATTTTTTAACACAATTTCCAGTTTTTTGGGTGTAATTAAATATAAAATAGTCTAACTAAAATATTAAATAATTTTTAAAAATAAAGTAAGTAATTAACAGAACGTAAAATAATGATTCCGATACAAACTAAATCATTTTTTTTTGTTTTCATATAAAAATAAATCCTCATTTATTTTTAATTTATTATTTATCATTTTTCAACATATAAAATTTGGATTAAAACAGAAATTACGATAATATATATATATAATTAAATGAATTTTAATTGACAGGATTAGAATTTATTTCTTCAAAATAATTTATGTTGATTAAATTTATTTATGTTAATCAATGGTTTACATAATTTATATATGTTCCTAGTTTGAATAATTTTATACTATACACAAAAAATGTTTTTGAACATTTTATAAAAATTAATCATTCTTTATAATTGGTGCAATAAAGCCATTTGTTTACAATTTCTAAATAGTCAACTTCTACTATTTTTTTTGTTAAACTAATCTCTAAAAAACAATTATAAGACAAGGGTTAATATAGTTTCTTGTCTATAACAAGAATTATTGTAATATCACTTCTGTTTACAAAAGCTTCGAAAAAACAGGTAGCTTTTTTGCATTAGTATTTTAATGTTATGGTACAAACTGTCTACATTTTCTAACTATAGCAACAGTAATTAAATGGGCAAGAAATTAAAAACATGTACATTATTTTCAATATTTTTTAAACAGGAAGAAGTTTCCCAAATTACAATGAACAAATATCGTAAAGCTCAGCAGCAAATTGAAGATGCTGAGCATCGTGCTGATATGGCTGAACGTACAGTAACTGTTCGACGTTCAGGAGCTGGAGGTCGTGCCATCTCCGTAGCTCGAGAAATGTCAGTTACATCTCATCGCGGTATGCGAGCAACAAGCATGATGTAAACCTCAAAGTTGGAAACCGAAAAAATAACTTTATGTCAATAATTGATTTTTGACCATTTTCAGTTTTGTTTTCAACAAAGAGAGTGACATGCATTTTCCTTTTCATTTTTTTTGTTTCTTGACGCAAGCATTCACTAGTTTAATGAATTGCATTCAAACGTTTTGCTTTATTTCTTGCATTTAAAATAATACAAATTGTTTTGGTATTTAAACCCCTCAAACAAATTTTATGCTTTGCAATCTTGAAGCCAAATTATTCATTATTATACTATTGTTATTTTTATTATTATTATTACTACTATGACATTAATTAAAGTCAACTGATTAGTTTATAAAATAGGAGTATTATTTATTGATTAAATTTTAAAATAAGTACTTTAACAAAAATTAATATTTTTATGCTGTACGATAATAGAGAATGTTGCGTAAATGTGTGCATACGCAGTCCATTACACATACATATGTCTTTTCTTTTAAGTATTATTAAACAACTTTTAGCTAATTATTTCAGGTTTTCAAATTTAAAACTAAAAGTTAATATATTTTATTTATTTATTTATCAAACTAATTTACAACCCTATTTAAATTTTGAAGAAAAATAAATACTTTAAAGCTTAAAACGTTTTTTTTTTAATTTTTGTACAACTTAGCATTTTGGATTGGAATATTATTTATATTTGCATTGATTTTTTAACAGAGGTACATTTAGGATAATTAAATACATAAACAATATTTTACACACTAAGCAGAAACAAGGTGAATAGCAAAAGTGCAAAAGTGTATAAATTCATATTAACATTATTTACCGGAGTGGCCTAGCAGTACAGTGCTCGACTTGGACCTGGTGGACGTGGGTTCGAATCCCACCACCGGCACTAAATACGGGCTCATGTTTTGCTTCGCTAAAATCTCCACTTCTAAAAGATATTTTTTGCAAAACACTTAAAGTAGTAAAAATAAGTAAATAAATTTAAAAAAACAACATATTTTTGAAATACAAGACTAACAATTTTATACTAATGCTAATTTAATTAGAAACAAAATATAAATAAAAAACAAAAAAAAACGTAAAAACAACAAAGCAAAAAAACAATAATGAACTAACTATTAAAAGAAAACTCTAATCATTGTTTTAAATATAAATATGATTTTTTGTAAATAGGTCAACGCGGATTATAGATAAATTATAATATCCAAATTTTTTGTATTTGATATGAATATATATGCTATTAGTTTCATTTGATGTAACTGTTTTGCCAAGGTTAGCGTGCATTGAGTAATTGTTATCACTCGTCATTATCTCCAAATAATACACGAATTTTAAAAAAATAGTTTTTGTGAAGCATACTAATAATTGTATGTAATGTTTAATTATACAATTAAAATTTTAACTTTTAATTAAAAAATTTTTTAAATAACAAGATTAGTCGTGCTATTTATTTTGTTCAATATGGACATGCTACAGTATTGTCTGTTTAATTTAATTAAAAAGTAAATACTAGTCATTTTAGTGCTTTGTACAAAAATGTCACTAAAATAGATTTTTTGGTACAAAAAATGAGTGGTTTTGAAAACTTTTATGATTTCTTAAAATTTTTTAATAAAATTGGTTGACAATCCGAAACAATATGTTGTTATCAATTATTTACTTATTTATTATTAATTTTATTTAAAAAGTACACAAATGACAGAATGTTTGAAAGCAATAAATAATAAATTTTTAAACACATAAAATAAATAATTAAAATGTTATTTAATTTGTTGTAAATAATGTCAATAATGATAATAATAATAATACATTAACTTGATGAGTTTTATGTAAATCCTAATTGCAGAAATATTTTAACTAAAAACATTTAGTGAAGTCAAAGAAAAACAAACACTTCAGTACAAATGTAAAGATCTATCGTCAGCATGACACAATGAAATTACTAATAACTTGAATTATTTTGATACTTGCATTGCATTTAACATTATGACTGCAATGTTTACCGGGGTGGTCTAGCGGTACAACACTCGAATTCGGACCTCGGTGGTCATGGGTTCGAATCTCATCACCGGCACTAAAATACGGGCCCACGTACAGCTTCGCTAAAATATTCACTGCTGAAAGATGTTTCTCGTAAAGCATTCAAAGTAGTAAACATAAAATAAATAAATAAATACATACTTTATTATAAGTAGTTTTTAGCGGAATTACAGTGTATTCAGTCGACTATTTATGTTGTTTAAGTATTAATAAAAGGCAGCGTTTGAGCTTTTATTACACACTTTTCGATATATATATATATAAAGTGTTTTTGTTTCTAGTCAGTCTCCTCAATTTGGTTTTATATCAAGTTAATTTAAGCCTTTGTGGCCATTAAATAGCTTTGGAATAGGTATTTCTGCTGCCGGATATGTGCATTTGATACACATTGAAAACATAATAATTACGCTATTTTTGTTTGGTTTAGTTTAGTTTATCTTAATTTTTTAAATTCTATAAAAACACAACAAGTAAAAGTTTTCAATTTGTACAGTTTTTATCGTGCTCTTTTTTACACTAAAACATTTTTTTCCAGCAATAATATATTTACTTTTACAGAGCTATAATTACTAGTCTCGTAATTGAAACCGTTACATTTTTTGATACAAACTTTCAGTCTACTTGCAGCACAATTTAAATTGAATTAAATTAAAGTAGATATTCAATGTTGCTTTGTGAGTCAGCAGTAAATAAATACTGAAAATATCACTACAATATTAAACATTTTATTGCATTTTAATAGAATAACTATTGCCAATCGTGAAAATAATTCCGTATACATTGACATATCAATTAAAAAATACAAATTTCTTTCATTTTTTAAAATGCTAATAAAATCACTAACATTACAAACAATAATGTCTAAGTTAATAAATAATTAATTAATTTTTACCAATAACTACTAATGTCTAAGTTATTTTATTTTGTTTTTAATATACCTACCCATTTCCGGTTTCATTGCTCAAACGTTTTGCTAATGGCACTTTTAATTGAGTAAACAATTTAGCTTATCCGCCTAGTTTGGATTAGAAATGATTCAATCTAGCCAGTCCCAAGCCTGGATAAAGGAGGAGGGTTTGAGCGCAAGGTTGGCAACCTGGCCTCTGTAAAAATTTATACTGCTGCGGAAACAATGAAAGATGACGTCATTCCGGCAAACAACAACGTTTCTGGATAGCAAAGTTACCAGATGACAAGGTTGAGTAAAAGCCGAAAGAAAGCGCAATTTTCGATTTGCAGAATATTTAACGCCAACGAGACTTTGTTATTGTTGTTGTTGTTTTGCTGCAATTGTTGTCTTATTGCCCCATGCTTATTCTTAAAGCAAAAGGGTTTTGTATAATAATATATATATAATAAACGAGGGTCAACATGTAGTGATCGTAATAAAATAAAAACCCAATTGACTAGAATACTGGTCTAGTAACTAGGTCACTTGTGTAACCCTGGTGAGAGTTTATTTATTTACATTATTACAAAACTCGAATGGGACAACAAGCTAGCAGTAACAGTATAAACAAAAACCAAGTACCATAATTTTAAAATAAACATGGGACGATAAAATGATTCCATGTGTTTGAACATTATGCCAACGGTTTTGTTTGATCCTATAAGATATTCATTTTAAATAGATCTTTCCCAATGGTTTTTAGCCAAACGTTTTTTGCCATTCCAAAACCGTTTGTGCTGGTCTTTCGGGCGGTAAACGTAGAATTAAATTAAGTAGTATTTTTTGTTTAATTGAAAATTGAACTTCCTTTTGGCTTTCGCTCAACCCTGTCATGTGGATCGTGTCATCACTTCGTTGATATCCGGAATGGCGTCCTTTTGTTATTTCTGTAGCACTATTGATTTTTTACAAAAGCCAGGTTACTAAGCTTGCACTCAAACCTTCCTCCTTTATCTAGGCTTGGGACTGGCTAGATTGGTTTATTTCTAATCTTCTCTAGATGGAGTTACAAGTTTAATATTAAAACATTTTTTAATAAAAAATAATTGTAGCCAAAAACTGTTAGAACTACACCGACTTACCTTAATTACAGTAAACATAGAATGAGGACAGTGGTAATTAATATTACTCCTGTATACATTATCTGCGTTATTGCAAATAATTTATTCCAGTTTAAATCTCGTGTTGCGTCCTTATTTTGGTTCTTGGGACTAGTGAGTTAGATAATCATAGTTTTCGGTATAACAAGTAGCTCAATGTAACGTTAATCTACCTCGAGTAAAACATATTGCATTAAATAGACAATTTAAAAACATTTTGAACACTAATTTGCATATTATACAAAAAACTAACATGAACGACAATATTTTATAGGCAGACTAATTTACTATGCTTATTATCAGTTAAAATTTTACAGTATCCATTTTTTTATTTTGTCCTATATCAACAAACAATAATTTTGTATCTTTATTTTGGTCTTACTAACTTGTTCATATGTCTGTATTAACTTTTGTAAGATGTATTGCAATGTATTGATTAAACTATACCAAAAACATCATTCGAAATTCATTTACACTTTTGGCAACATATTACATTTACTATTTTAGAAATATTAAAAGAAAAGTGTTATGTAGGCAACACATTTTGAATAAAACATTGTCTTTTTAGTTTGTATAAACCTGAATCTATGCCTATCTAACTGCAGGTCTGACCAGTTCACTTAATTAAAGAAAAAAATTTTAAAAGTTACTCTAAGGTTGTCAAATAGTCGCACACCAAAACTAAATTGATTGTTATATAGAAAGGGTAATTAACAAAAGATCCATTAACAAAAAATGCTTTCTGATTGATAATTGCAGTTTACATGTTCAACTGTTGTTAGTGATTGTTTCTATGTTCTCTTTTGTAATATCTTTTTGTTTTATCAAACACACACACACATATATATCTATATATCTAATAATAATAACAATAGAAATGTTTTTAAAACATTTAAAAAGCTTTTAAAACATTTTCCATCAATTATTGGATTGCACATAAGTTTGTTTAAATTAAAGTAAAACGGTTGATATTACTAGTTCGACAATCAGTTGATGGTTATTGTGATCAAGTGAGTGTTTAGAGTATCAAAGAGTTTTTGAGAAAACATAATCTGAGTATTTAGTATAATTTATTGAACAAAATGGTTAAAGAATTTAATCAATTCAAAGTGAATATTAAATAACGGGCAATATAAATGGTGTCATTGAGTTAAGACATAGGTCAATAAAACATTTATTGAATTACCCTTAAAAGCACCGTAGCTGAGCTCAAGTGTAGATGAGAAAGAAGGAGGGTTTGAGTGCAAGATTAGCAACCTGGCTTCTGTAAAAAAATATTGCTAAAGAAACAACAAGAGGACACCATTTCACTAAACTACGGAAAAGAAGTCAAGGTAGCATGATTTCGGTGACAGCTTTCAGCAAAATCCAAATAGAATTTCAATCTTCGATATTAACAATCTTCAAAGTCAACAATTCATGTACAATTATATGAAACACTCCAGTTACCCCATGCTTTTCGGAGCGAAAGGATTGTGAAATGAACAAATAAATAACTGAAACATATCTCTCAATAACAATACCGATTAGCACATGAAAATATCAAATATATAATAAATGGACCTTTATTTGATAGCTTGTTCCTTTTAAAGTTAAATGCAAGTGTTATGTTTGCCAGTTAGACAAATGTGCACAAAAATGGTTTTATTTAACCTTGTATAAATACGATTAACCAGTGACCTTAAATATGTTAATCAATAATTCTATCAGATAACACAGTTGACAAATGCACTAAATTGGAGGTAAATTTGACATAACAATGATTAAAGAATTAGAAAATATTAGTTTTGATTAAAAACATTTCATAAAACAAATCAACAGTTTACTAAAAATTTATATAATTCTTCTTGCACTGATGCTGGCTAGAAACTAAGTTTAACAGAGCAGAATTACCAGTCCTGAACTGAAAGTGTACTTAAAATTTTAAATTGTCCAATTAACATTTTTATTATTAAACCTATCGAGTTAATAATAATCAATTCAGTTTTGCAAACAAATGTGTTACAACACCAAACTGTTTTGCATTTTTATGTAAATTAAACGTTTCACTTTTGTCAATACACTAATTGATTTAGACAACTACAACAATAACTTAGTTGTTTTTATTTCTACCAATTTATAAAATATTTGTCTTGTTTTGTTGAAAAAAAGAGTATTTTATTGTAATAAATGTCTGTGAAAAATCGTACTAAGCTTTACGTGATACGATTAAGGTGTATAAATATTGCTCGATTGTTAAACAAATAGCGGTCACATTACTACGTTTAAAATTGTTACATCAATACGTCAAGGATGTAATAGGTAATAGCAGTCTTTTACAAATTGAAACCTATTTTTTTGTAATTGTTTGTAATTATCATTTATACAGATCATTATAGAGATAAAACTTAAAAACAAACAATATATATATAATGTATGTATAAATATTGCCTGTGTTTTTAAAAGCATTTTAAAAATTACTTGACGCAATAACATTTTGAACAATCACATTGTAAAAAAACTGGTTTTTGTCCATTACACGATTACACTATTACAAATAGACCTAGTTGTAATAAATGTTACGTGAGATCTAATAAATGTACAATTACGTGGAATAATCTTGTTGCTTTGTAATTTTCAAAACAATAAAGTTTTGTAATCTAATGTAATAATATAAAATCACTTTATTCTTTCTAACGATTCATTGCATTAGTCATATAACTAAATATGGTAGTAGTATACATGAAACTATATATCTCAGTACATTGGATGTATGCTCGTATTTAGTATTAAGAAAGCCCAAAACAAAACTGAACTCAGTAAAAATGAAGATACGTCGATAGCTGTTGGGAGTGTCCACATTAAACAGAATTGAAAATGACGCATTTAGAAGAAAACTGAAAGTCATTAAAGCTTTTAAAAATTCGAGTAAAAAAGTTGAAGTGATACAGCCATATTCTACGTAGAGAAGAAAAGTACATTATATGGCAAATAATAAATAGCATTGGAACTGGAAGGTAAAAGAAACCATGGTCGATCGAAGAGAAGATGGTTGGATTGAGTAGAAGCCGATATGAAGGAGTAAGGACTAACAAAAATAGACGCTACAAACAGAACCAAGTCGAGAACGTTGACCAGAAACAGCAACCCCTCATAAAAGAGAAAAGCTTTAAAGAAAGAAAAAGGTATATGTTTATATTCATTATTCAAATAAGGAATATAGATCGATTACTGTGCATTTGGCATCTACTGCTGTCCAGTTTCAATTTAGGATGACTCCGTGAAGATACAAAGTCAAGGATACACTCATTAACATATCTAGAAACTAAATATAATTGTTGTATTGACGTCTTAATTTAAAGAAACAAGTATTTCGATTAATTACACAAACGTATGTTATAAAGTTGCTTTTATTATTTGAAAAAAATAAATGTATAATTTCAATTTATGTTTTAAAATTAATTAAAACGTTTTGTCTATTTCTTTCATTTAATTTGAACATTTTACCTTCATACGTTGTATAAGTGAGTCATGCTATTTGACATTTTAAAATATATTTAAATCAAAATAAAAGTCAACGAACATCCAAACAAAACTACAGTATTTACTTTTTTCAAAAAACGTTTGTTAATTGGTAAATACAGTTTATCGATGCATCTATAACATTTTGTTATAAACCATATATATATATATATATATATTAGATTAAAAAAATGTTCAATACTATATTAATAATAAATTACATTATTAATAAATGCAAAAATATTTGTAAAATATATAAATACAACACAAATTTAATAATATCTGTTAAGCAAGCTATAAATGCAAATAGTAATTTTTGTAATTTAATTAAACTAGACATTTTCTGTAATTGTTTTTGTTAGGACGACACGGAGTTACGATCAATAAGCGAATCAGCCAACCAAATGCAGTAAAGTCGAATTGAGGACAAATACAAAGGCCTGCCGAACTGATCTTATTCCTATATACAATCTGTATTATTTTCAATACTTGGTTTTGGTCTCAATCTTGTGTTGTCTTTTTATTTCAGTTACAGGGACTAGTACACTACGAAGTAGGAATTTTTGGCACAATATGTAGCTCTCTCTAACGTTAATCCACCCAACATCCAGGTATAACAATTTTAATGTAAAATTAATTAATAAAAGGACTTTTTGTTTATTGGTTACAAGTTTGCATACCAGTATCAAACATCCACATAATAAAACAAGTTTCTTGTAAAAATATTGAAGCGATAAACTTGAACTACATTTTTGTTGACACGCATCTAGCAGTACAGTAGTCGACTCGAACTTAGGTAGGTCTGCGTTGAATCCCTACGACTGACACTAAATGCACGCTCTTGTTGGGTCTCGCTAATATGTCCGCTTTAATATAAGATGTTTTTTTTATAAAACATTAAAAAACTAACAATAAGGACATTGTTTTAAATAAAATATTAAAAATAACAAAAAATGTATAGTTTACAAAAACAAAATAGTTAATTAAATATATATATATTTTTAGAATAAAAATTAAAAGTTTTTTTATATTTTAAAAACCATAAATAAACAAACCATTAACACAAATTACTGAATTAGTTTTATTGTTCGAATACGAAACAAAATTACGCATGGAACTTTTATTAGCAGTTGGCATTAAATATTCGTCTATCAAAGTCCAGGCTTAACAGTTTGTATTGCATAGTATAAATAGTAATTTAGGTTGTGGTTACATTATTATTTTTAAACATAACATAAAATTAAAATATTATTTTTATTTATTATTTTTCAAAATAAATGATATATTTTAACATTTTAAAAATATAAACCACAAATAATTAAAGTTTATGTATCGCGTCACCAACGTGTGTATTTTCCCAAAAAAATGTATCGCACCGATCAGATCTTTATAATATGTAAAAACATTTAAAAAATGTAAAATAATTTATTTTAGAAACAAAAATATTTCTTTTAAACTATATCAATTCAGATTCATTGCCTATATATATATATATATATATATATATATATATATATATATATATAATAAACTGGTAGTTGCTATTTGAATGTTTTACGGGAAACATTTTTAGCAAATGGATACTTAAAGAACTTGAAAGTTAAACCAAATTTAGTACCAGTGATGACACTCAAACTCATCCCTACCCACGTTTAAATGCAGCAATGTACCACTACTTATAGAAATTGAACTAACATTGAAATTCCTTTTCATCAACGTAATAAATCCCCTTACACAATATTTTATTTCTTTTTTATCAATATAATACATTGTAAAATTGTCAATATTTATTAAATTACTGTTAATATAATTGTTTAGTTTCAATTTCTGAATTAGTAAAAACAGTTGTTTATATGTCTTAAAGGACCGATTTTGCTAAACATTGATCGCACATTTAGGTAAAGGACCAGGAATACAAAATTATTTGCTTAAATAGAACAATTTTCAGACTTCTTAATAACCCAAATAATGGCATCGTTTTCATCAGTCATAACACAAACGTTTCTATGGAACAGAAATGTTTCATTATAATTCTATGATAATCACTTTGTAAGATAGTTTAACGCTTTTTAATTTAAACGTATTTTTGAGTAATTTCAATACTTTCAAATTAATGCAAAACATTTTTTGAAAAAAGTATGTTTTTACAATTGGCAGATTACAGAGCAGCTATTTACGGGATAATAATGAGATTAATTTATGTAAACATTAATAAAAATGCCTCAAAAAAGTATGCACCTCAAAACGGTTTTTTATTTTGAAACTGAAAAATATTATCTATATTTGTTTTAGAAAAACGTTTTTTTATTTTAATCTATGTATTCAAGTTAAAAATCGCAATTGCAGACTTATTTGCAGTTACTTTTCATTAGTAATGCATTATTTACAAAGTTGGAAAGCTAGAACATCTGTTTATTTCTTTTTTGTTTTTCCAAATAAATTTGATGTCGAATAGGGTGGAGCAAAATATATACATTTTTTAAGTTTGAAAAGATGTTTGTTTATTATTTAGAATATACTAAATAAAATTAATTATAATAATAACATTTTGTTTAACAATATTAATAAAACAAACGTTTATTTTTAAAACTTTAATTCATTAAAATAATTTTTACAAAATTTTAATAAATTTATTAGAATTTGTATAATATAAAAAACAAAATTTAAAAATTATTATTAAACTTTTACAGTGGTTTTTAACAAATTAATAAAAGCAAACATTTTACCAAGTATGATTTAAAATTATCGTTACCACACTCCGAAAATCTCCAAACGAAATGATCTACTGGAAAACATTTTTATAAACCGCTTTGAAAAACCAGTACTGGAACTTTTGAAGTACTCAAATAGAGGTACCCGAAACCAGTTGATTTATTTCGAAATATTTAAAAAGCAATCAGTCAAACCGTTGTTACCCTTAGATTGTTTACGCTCAATTTTAAACAAAACCGGCTATCGGTTAAGTTATTTTTTTATGTTCTATATGTTTTCAATTGGTGTTTTTTAGATTTAGCTTACCATATGTAAAATTCTGTCATTAAAATACAAACAACAAAATTATCAAAGTTAACCAAAAAGGTTAACAACTTTTATTTACACAAAAAATGATGAAATCATCTTAACTTTAAATATAGTTCTTATCTATTAAATTTATTATTTGACATGAGGGTTTTGTTGGTGAATAAACCAAACAAATTAGTTTATTTATTTGTCACAAAATGTTAAGATTCGAGTATTAAGTGTCGCCATTATTACATCTATTTGCAGTTTTTAATTGTACAAAATTTTAAAGCTTTTCTATAAAACATTTGAATAAACATAATTTAACATGAATTTGTTACAATCGGGTGTTATTTAAATTGTAAATTAAAATTATTATTGAACAATTTAAAGCTTCTTTAAATTTTTTTCATTTACAAAACTGTTTAACAACTTTGTTGAAAACCTGGCATCAATTGTTTATAACTAGAGATGGTAAAAAATAATAGAAATAAATTATTTATGAGTTATTAAGGGTAAATTTTTAGAATTGTCAGATTCACTTAAATCATAAATCTACTTGGTTTCAGACAACCAGAAGCATTGCACAGCTGTTTTATCCTTGTTTGAAATAATCAGTAGCGCATACCTTTCAAATCTTACACACATAAACTTGAATCCACACCCTATTTAGTGTCAGTCAGCACCTCAACCACTCGTAATTTTTGTTATTTAAAGTGAATCTAATCAATTCTAATTGCCCACTGTCTTCAAATGTTCCTGTATTACGTAGGATTTTGGTGAAAAGGTAAGTCACGGTATATGACAAAATAATGAAAATTAATTAGTTGTGAATAAATAATGTAAAGTAACAAAAAAATAGTTAATACTTTTTAAATTGCTCATTTTTTGTTTTATTTCTGTTTGTAATGTTGACAAAATGTTGTTTTATATAAAAACGTTTTTATAAACAAATTTTGTATCAATTTCATTTACATTTTAATTATTTATAAATTTGCAACTAATATGTGTTGAAATACTAATACATTTCATCTATATTTATTGATACTAAAAATAAATTTTATTTTATTAATAGTAATGCTTTTTATTATGATGCTATTTACTTTATCCATTTTCAGTTTTATAAAAAATAGCTTGTACATTGTATAATAATATTAGACAAGTTTTGAACCTTTTGTTTCTACGAAGATTTTGAACATGGTTTTTAGTGGTTTCTTTAAACATTGGGGTGTATTTTTATGCTTTGTTTTTGTTGTCGTTTTGTAAACTAAAGTATGTTGTTTTTGGTCAAAAAGGAGGTTGTTAAATTTACATTCCAAACTTATTAGTCGGGCATATTTTAATATCAATAAAAATTATTAAATTGTAATTTTTTACCTACAAAATACATTTGTGTACTAATATAGAAATATGTTATTAACTAAGACATTAATATTTATAAAAAAACCACGGATATGGATACAGACAATGCATGTTAATGATACTTAAGTAACTGAACGGGAGCCCCAGTTAACTACACTACCGTTGTCTGAAACCCATTAGTTAATATTTATTAATAAATGTTTTAATTTTTAGCAATTAAAGTGTTAAACTAAATTCTCTCGCTCTGTTCCTAGTCGTTAAATAAGTGAAATATTGTAAATTATTTCTTCTAGTTTCTGAAATAAACTTATTATAACTTTTTTTAATTCTATAACAATTTTCCAATCGTCTGTACTAGTTGTTACACGTTTTCTTTTATTATTATAGTTTTGGAATTTTTAACCATTTATGACAAAATAAATTATTGAAAGATTAACCCTGAATAATTTTGCCAGTCTTTTTAATGAAAATCCTTCATTTTTTAATAAGCATAATAATAGCATAATAATATGACAATTTTATTCGGACTTTACCAAATCTTACTTTCATTTATTTGTTTTAGTTTAATAAAATGATGTCTGCCTGTTTTTTGTTTAGCATTATTTTTTAACAAAGGTCAGGTTTCTAATCTTGCGTTCAAACCTTCCCTCTTTCTCAGCCAGATTTGGGACCGGTTACGTTGTATGCTATTACAAACACCAACTTTTTAAAACCTTTAATTGTTTTGCAAATTGTTTTCTATATTTAACATAATTTGAATTTAACCAAAGTGAAAAATACCGTTAAATGTAACTTTATTTGTTTATACAGGTTTTTTTTAGTAAATTTGTTTTTTTTAAAATAATTTTGGACAACAGACAAATATTTTTAATTAACATAACTTTTGGTAATCGTTGTACACGTTAGTACATGTTAGTAAACAGTTTTTTATGTTTTCTATTTACTAGCATTATATTCTGAAAATAAAGGTAAGCTAATTATAGTTTTATTTATCCACTTTTGTTCATAGAAAATGTTTTGTATTGTGTTTCCTTAGTTTTACATCATTTGTTTTTAACTATCTTTTATTATTTATTAAAATTATAATTCAAAATATAACATATTTATCAATATTTTAAAATTGGTTGTTGATATATAAGTGATTACTGTACGCATTATTGAATTCGATACTACACACAATGTTCGTATATTAATAGTTTAATTATATTAAATTGTTTGTTAATACCTACTTTTAATTTATTATTTTGTTTCATTTTTGCTATTGTATTTACGTAATATTTTATTTATCCTTTAATATTATAACGCTAGACGTATTCTCAATATTTATTATTTTAACTATAGAGGCTATACTGGGCCTTGTCAAAATTAATTCATTAAAATTGATTGACTTTCTTCACATCACTTTGGCGATACTAATATAAAACAATAAAAATAATTTTTTTAACAAATTGCATTACCAAATTCTCGCCTAGATAAAAAAAAACTCATAATTTACACATTTCGACAACATAAAAATACTACACATTTGCTTAAAAATAAATTAGATTACAAAATATGCACGTATAAATAAAATGAATATCACCAAATTTACAAATTTAGTATTTCAACGGATAACCATAGTTTTTTCTAATATCTTTCAAACTCTTCGGATAGGAATCAACCAAATTATTAATATAATTTTATAGGATCTATTTTTTTTAAAACATGATCAATTTTTTCTCTAAACGTGCTTTGATTTTCCACACGATTTACCTCGTATAAAGTAACTAAAAACATTTCTAATTACATTGAGGTTTGGGCTGTAAAGAGGCAATTGAATAAAGCCCAGTTTTGTGCTATTTAAAAAATAGTTTGTCTAAACAATAAAAAATGCGTTAATTATTAAATTATAATAAAAACCATATTACCTTTTCTAACGTATGTACTGGAGCATTATTATCTTGAATAATCACTAAATGCTCTGAAGCTTTTTGTCGTAGTTCAGTCTAGAAATATTTTTTTTAAATAGTTACGAATTTTAAGTTGTTTAAATAGCTGCTTGTTTGAATTTGTTTTGGTAATTGCCCGTACTTAATTCTATAATATCTGTAAAGGTATGATGAATGCGCAACCTTTTTAACAATGCAATTGTGGTCTTGAGAAAAATCGGGACCACATTAACCGTGGACTGCACTGTCCATGGTTCATGCTTTAAAACACACTTGTCAGTAAAAAAAAGTCAATTTCCAGAAACAAACTAAACGGTTTACATACATTTTTGTAAATTCCACAAGTATTTTTTATGTTGTGCTGTTAGAGGAATTTTTTTAACGTTTTCTTTAAATACAGATTGGTCGATTTTATCTGATTACGGATAAGTGAATATTATAATTTTTGCAATTCTCCTTTTTCTATTTGTTGAGTAGATTTTATTGTTTTTTTTTAACTTGGTAATTAGAAACAAATTATCTTGTTTATCTATAAATGGTGCAGGTCTAGTTCCTGCTGTTCTTGGACGTTTATAATCCTTTAAAACCCTGTATATAGTCCTTGTACTTATCTCAAATAAACCTCTAATTTGTTCAATAGTTAAACCAAAATTATAACTTTATTATTTGTTTGTAAATTTTAAAATTTGATAGAAAGTTTCAACTATTTAAACTTATTTTAACCACATGCCGTAAGTGTTCAAAATTGTGCCAAGGTTAAGAAGTCAAATTAAAAGTTTGACAGGTCAATAAAACAAAAATGGGGGTAAAGTTCTTAAAAAACGTTTTAAATATTTTTACATTCTAATTAATGTTAAATTTTATATACATACAAAATTTTAAAACGAATTAATCTTTTATAAATTAAATGTATCCAGTATCGTGTGCAGAGTTATGTAACCACTTGTAAATTTATGTAAATAAATAGTTATTTTCTTTTAAATTATTGTTGTGTAATCGTTTTATGTAATTAACGTAGTATGTATATAATTTTTAATTATAACCATTACCATTTACCCATTTGAATACTATTTGTTCAAAAACTCCAAGATACTTAAATATTTATAATTTTAAAATACTTAAAAAACAATTAACTTTAAGTATTGATAGCCCATATTAATTTAGCATAATTACTTTTTTTTATATCTCTCAAGTTAAAATAAAAAAAATTGAAAAATAGGGGTTTACTGACAAGTCCTAGTTTATCCCCTGAAATAATAATTAAAAAGTTGTTAACAAAACTTATTTTTTTAAACTTAATTACTAATTTAACATTATTTTAAAACATAAAAGAATTAATTTTTAATTTTTAATAGTAAAGAATGTAAGCTGGACTTAATTTGAATAAACTTAAATAGATTAAAATGTATGTTAACAAGTGAAATAATTTATTTTATTTTGTTATGTAAAAAACACATAAAACTTTAAAATTAAACATAATTCAAGTGTTTTATTTTTCATTTTTAAAATAAACGACGTATACTTTAAATTCATGTTGCGTCCTCTGTTTTTTGTTTAGTACAGATAATCCTAACAGTTTTTAAAATATTTTTAAAAAAATTAGGCCTACACTATAAATATACTAAAAACTACTGTTTCAAATTACCAACATTAAATTTAATACTTCTACATCACAATTACATTAAAAATATATTATTTTTTAGCATTCTTTTCTCATTTCATTCAATGTGCAAAAAATAATGTTTGAGTTAACAGTTTTATTAAATGTTGAATTATTTTTTAATTTAAACATCCATATTCCCTGTAGCTATAGATTACTTAACTTGTTTATATAATTTGATTTTTATTTATAATTAAGAATAAATCCAGAATTAATTACCAAAATGAAATGTGGTTTTATTAAATATTTATGCATTAAAAAAGAATACATAAAAATTACATTAATGAGATGACAAAAAAGTGTATTTTTATTTTAAAGTGTTAATTATGTAATAATTTAGAGCAGATATTGAGTGCAATGAAATGCTTAATAAAATGTAAAATTATAAATTATGTTAAGACATAAACAAATTTAAATATGGTCTATTAATTAACGAACAATAAATTTATTGATACAAACATCTAGATTAAAAATGTTATTCTACAAAAATTTACAAATAAATAAATATTGGAGAAAATTGTATAGCAAATAACTTTGCAATTATGTAGTCAAAATGCACACTTATAACTAGTACAAATGTTAAAGATTGATTGGTTACGCTTAATATCTATTGATTGAAAAACATTCTTTTCGAAAACACAATAAATAAACTTGCAAATACACTTGAAATGTTATATTTATTTATTCACTAGAAATGAATTTACTTTAACCGTATTCACAGTTGTAATGTGTTATTAATTTTACAGAAGCACATTTTATAGCACTATTTATATAATACTTGCATTAAAAAATATAATACAAAATGATATTTTGTTTTAACAAGCTATATATATATATAATATGCATTTCTACTATTATTCTTTATTCAAATAATTATTTTATTTTTTAAAGTTTTTAAGGTTTTTAAATTTTGGTCTTTGTCGTTCTAAGGTTGGATAGAAAGCATTTTCAGTAAATGGATATATAGAAAAGCTAGACGATTAATTGCATTAAATTAATGTAGTAAGATTAAACTCCACGTTGCTAAATATTAAGCCTAGTGTTATTAGCGTAACTCCTATATTGCCGATGTAAAACCCATGTTTATAAAGGCTTAAAACTGACAAGTTTATTTTTGTAAGTTATTGATAAAACAGTATTAAACGAATTATTTATTTATTGTTTCTTACTATTTCAGGTGTTTTACACATAATATCTTTTAGCAAAAAGATGTTTTACTAAAACCGAACGTGGGCTCACATTTAGTGTTTAGGATGGAAATTGAATTTATGACCTCTTAGGTTTGAACTGGTCACTGTACCACTAAACCATCCCGGTAGAAAAACACAAAATACAAATATATACGGATAAAAAAACTACTAAACCTTGTGTAATTTAGAAATAATTTGTTAGTGTTCTAATGAAAACTTAAACTGAACATCATTAGTGCTACATGGAAACAAAAATTGCTAGCTTAGAAAAACATTTTACACAGGAGATGCACTAAAAAACAATTAATTGTATCCATTTAAACAAATTAAAATGGTATAAGTGCCGGGGTGGTCTAGCGGTACAGCGCTCGAATTCGGACCTCGGTGGACATGGGTTCGAATCCCATCACCGGCACTAAAATGCGGGCCCACGTTCGGCTTTGCTAAAATGTAAACTGCTGAAAGATGTTTCCGGTAAAAAATTCAAAGTAGCAAACATAAATAAAAATAAATAAAATAACAATTATAAAAATATTTTTATTGAACATTACACCGCTTGTGTTTTGTGGAAGATGGTTTGATTTTTACAACCAAAGGTAGTAAACGTGTCACAACCGTATTTTTTTAAAACCAACCTAAAACCAAGTTATGATCAAACTTACATTATGGCGACAATTTTTATCAAAAAAGGTTAACTATTATTTTTGCAATACTAAAATATAATTAATACACTAAAACAATTACTCTTATAATTACTAAAAACCCTTGTGCTTTCAAGAGCAAGGGGGACAATAAAATTGTTTTGTGTAAACGTTTGGGTAATAAAGATGTTGCATATCAACAATTGACCATTCTTTTGACTGTTATTAAAATCATGTTTTTACTATATATTTCTGTGGTTTACTAAAATAAAGTTTTTTTGTTGTTCCTTTAGCAATATAGACGTCCTTTTAAATCATTCTTGTTATCCAACTAGATATGAGATCAGTTAATTTAATGTGTTAAGACAAATGTTACTCTATTATTCACAACTGCAATTAGGCAAACAAAAGACTGAGAAATTGATTTTTTTTGCGCTACACCACCCATTTTAGGTAGGACAACTAGTTCATTTTCAGTTTATACAATACTTTAGATTTTACGTCTGTCAATTGAAACACACGTTCCAAACTCATTTATATTTATTATTTAGAATAAAACTGACTTAACTTTACTAATTAACTAGACCGCAGCTAGTTCCAAGTCCGGTTTAGAAAAAAGAAAGGTTTGAGCACGAAATTTATTGATTTTTAACAAAGGCCATAAAAAATTAATAAATTACGGCAAGAAATTGAATGTATGATTTCGATAACGGGATTAGGCAAAATTCAAAGAGAATCCCAGTTTTATATATGCATGATTTTCAAAAACAGATATTTTAATGTACAATTATACAAAACAATCGTATTGTCCTCTTCAGAGCTAAAGGGTTTTCAAATAAATAAATAAATAAATAAATAAATACACTAATTAATTTTGTAAATTGTTTTTGTTGTTACTTTAATAATGACATACGTTTGGCAAAACTAGGCAATCGTAGCCACTCGCGTTTCAATTCTCATTCTTTTTTAACACAATAGAACAAAGTTAAATTTTAATAATATTGGTTGGCAAATAGAAACACAAGCATTTATTATATGTACAAAATGGTTTAATAGATACAGAACCATTTGTATTTGGCTAAAAACCAATATGCTCAAACATGATATTGTATTGCCAAACAAGTTTTCAACCTGTTTGTTAAAATGTCGTGTTCCTTGTTGTAAACATATTCATTTTTCATTTAATTAAATTTGTACAAAAGAAAAATTAATAATACGTTTACAAAACAAGCCAAACGTTTTTGGTATAAAAACAACAACAACAACAACAACATAAAAACAAAAGTATATGTGGAATTTGTCCTATTATAATGATAGCTTTATGTTTGTACTAACGAAACAATTCTCAATGTTTCCAAACATTAACCAATGAAATTCAACTAAAACGTTTTTAATTTTTTTTAAATTATGATTTATTTGATTTGTGTTTTGTTTAAATATTATTCAAAAATAGAAATAAACTCATTTTGTACCGTTTAACATTTGCATTAAATAAACTGGTAAATTATAATTTGATTTAAAATAAATGTTATAATATATTGTTGAAACTATGACTATTTGTTTAAACCTTTGTGACCCTTTTATAATAATTATTATTAATGTCTATGTTTGCAAGTAACTATGATTTTTAAATTTATTAAATAAAATCTAAAAATTTGAACATTTTTATTTATCAGTATACATTTACAAATTTTTTTGGTATGTTAGTTGTTATTATTAATTTAACTAAGTAAAGTTACAATTTTAATTGTAGCACAGTGTATATTAAATGTAATTTTTTAATGTTAATGTTTTTTAGTGCTATTATTAAATTTATAAAATTGTAAAACTAAA